>SNQJ01S0015311.1:90740-103247 GCA_010110895.2 Picea sitchensis
TTCTCTTGGACCAACCATATATGTGGAAGCACCATGCTATTTATGAATCTCTACCTCGTAGTGTCATTATCACTTTGGGGGGTCATCTCTAGAGAATACCAGATGTAGTTCCCACTACTGTCCCACCTAAAAAGTGTCACAAAGTAGTATATCATACAACAAAATTTAGCTTCTTCACAATCTGTTTAAAAGGAGAATAGAAGGACACTGCAACCACTACAGCCTCGCCCCAAGAACCTTCTATCCCACAGAAGAAGGTCGACAAGGCTGGAAAAAAACACAAAGATTCCTTCTGCACACCTTCCTCTCATGTATCTCGACTTGCTGAACAACCTCAACCTCAACAGGTTCGTGACAAACTTCCACAAACTGAGTAGCATGACGTCTTCAACAAGGCAAACAACTCACAAGATGCAGATTCAACAAATGCTTTTCCCTCTCCCCCGGGAAATCAACGCAATGGAGACCATTTCTTCCTAAGGAGGGATGATTGATCCAGGAGGATATCAGTGGCCACCCACATTTTCTAGCTGGCTCAAAATAGTTTTCTAGAAATTTACTATTTTTAGCAGGTTTTAACTTCTGGGGCCATTTTGAGGTTCCAAATGATTTTTTTTGGGGATAGATATTCTCAATGATATCCTATGGCATGATTGAGGAAAGAAATGAATCCCTTTGACGATACCTTTCCAACGGGCTATCATACGCCTAAAACGGAGATCGTACGCAAAAGTTATGACCCTGGGAAGTTAATGTAATAACTTACCCAAACAAGGCCCACATGACCTTTGGCGCTTCATCTCCTAGGGTTATGTTTTTGGATGTCTAGGAATTTTGGCATTCCTGTTTATTGTAAAAAGGCCTTCAGAGCCTCATTTTAACCATGTTCTTGAGAATGCGAGTAGACGACACATCTCTTCTCAGAGATAAGCTTCCACCATTCTAGCGAGTCTTTCACTCTATATTTTTATAGTCTCTGTACATTTATTTCATTAATAGAAATTGTATATTATTGTATCTATTTGTTTATGGTTTCATCTATGATATATTTCTGTTACATTATTGGATATACACAATATGTCTCTGAATTTCTTTATTATATCTCCGCTCTCATTTCGTGCCGAAAATAATCTGGATCCGAAAATAATCTGGATCAGTGGTATCAGAACAGGCTGCTCTAGATCTTTTTTTCAGTGCATGTCCCCGACGAGGTTTGAGTATAAAAATTTGGGTCTTGATCTTTTCTCTCTTGAGGAAAATTGCTCTCGCACACCCAAGAAACCCTCAATGGCCGAAGAAAATAAAAACGACGAAGAAAACGATCCTATCAGTCTGTTGCTTGAGTAATCTCTCACGTGACAGAGGGACGAAATGATGGAGAATTTTTCCCACATCCTTCAATACCTGTCGATAGCAACAGGTGCATATTCATCAAGTGGCCACTTTGGAGGCACCTCGCCTTTCAAGGTACAAGTTAATTTTGATATTCCTGTATTTGAAGGACAAATAGATATAGAAGCCCTAGACAAATGGTTAAATATGATAGAAAGTTATTTCTATGTTCAAAAATTTTTCGACAAAGAAAAGATCACCTTCACACTCCTTAAAGCTCTCCCCCATATCAAACATTGGTGGGAAACTTATTTGGCGTAGAGTTCCACAGAGGAGTCTAAAATATATGGGGTCGATCCCACTTGGGATTTTTTTGTGGTTGCGGTAAAGGAGCAATATTACCCTGTTGGCAACTATTAGGACTAGTACATGAGATATACCACACTGTGGCAAGAGAGGGGCCAAGCAGTTTCGGAGTTCACCAATACCTTCCATACCTTTCACACCAATCTAAGTATCAAAGAATCTGAATGACATTTGGTTCTAAAATACCGTGGGGCTCTACACAGATACATCCAAACTGAAATGGATTTTCTGGACATCTCATCACTCGGTGTTGCCTATCGATATGATGTTAAAATCGAATAGAAATTTAAGCACCAGAACAAATGGGAGTTCGGGTATGCAAATCCGAAACAACCAAAGTATGACAAAGACAACCCTAACAAACAGCCTCCCGAAAACTAGTCCAAGACACAGGAAAAGAAGGGTCACGGGAAGAGAAAGAAGGACACTGGAAAATGGTGTGATTTCCACAAAATCCCCTAGAACAACATTGATAAATGTCGCTCAAAACATTCATTGGTGGCCAAGATCAAAGACAAGGAGCCGAACCTTGATTCAGAATATGATTCTGAAAATACTAGTAAAGGACAGATCATTGACGCAGACCTCACTGCTATTTTCTTGACCTCAACAATTCAACCAGAAGAACCAACAGATCCTGAAGAGGGGGAGTATATTTTTCATTCACAGATGTGGGTGAAGGGGATCCCGCTACATTTTATTGTTGATAGCAGAAGCCAGAAGAACCTCATCACAACAGAGGTTGTCAAACATTTGGGATTGTCGATAACACCACACCCACAACTGTACAACATCGGCTGGCTTCGCCAAGGATGAGATATTTGTGTTAGACAATAGTGTTGATTTTCATATGACATCCAACCCTTCAAGGATGAGGTATTATGTGATTTTTCCCCACTGGATGTCTATGATGTTCTCTTGGGCCATCCATATATGTGGAAGTTCCATGCTATTTATGAGTCTCTACCTCGTAGTTTCATTGTCACTTTTGGGGGTCATCTCTACATAATACCAAAGGTAGTTCCCACTACTATTCCACCTAAAAAGTGCCACAAATTAGTATCTCATACTGCAAAAATTAGCTTCTTCACAATCTGTTCAAAAGGAGAACAGAAGAACACTGCAACCACTACAGCCTTGCCCCAGGAACCTTCTATCTGACAGAAGCAGGTCAACAAGGCTGCAAAAAAACACAAATATTCCTTCTCCACACCCTCCTCTCATGTATCTCAACTTGTTGAATAGCCTCAACGTCAACAGGTTCGTGACAGACTTCCACAAACTGAGCAGTGCGACGTATTCAACAAGGCAAACAACTCACCAAGATGCAGATTCAGAAAACGCATTTCCCTCTCCCCCAGGAACTCAACGCAATGGATAACATTGATTCATAAGGAGTTATTATTAATCCATGAGGATATCAGTGGCCACCTGCCTTTTCTGGCTGGCTCAAAATAGTTTTCTGGCAATTTACTATTTTTAGCAGGTTTTAATTTCTGGGGCCATTTAGAGGGTCCAAATGAAGGTTTTTAGGTATCAAGATTCTCAATGATATCCTACAGAATGATTGAGGCCCCAAAATTAATCTCCTCGATGATACCTTTCCAATGGGCTATCACACTCTTAAAACAGAGATCGTATGCAAAACTTACGACCCCGGGAAGCTAATGTACTAACTTACCGAAATAGGGCCCACATGACTTTTGATACTTCATCTCCTAGGGTTAGGTTTTTGGATGTCTAGGAATTTTGGAATTATTTTTTATTGTAAAAATGCCTT
Organism: Picea sitchensis; assembly: GCA_010110895.2. Taxonomy (NCBI): domain Eukaryota; kingdom Viridiplantae; phylum Streptophyta; class Pinopsida; order Pinales; family Pinaceae; genus Picea; species Picea sitchensis. The sequence continues at coordinate 94,219 of SNQJ01S0015311.1, forward strand.
CAGAGCCTCATTGTAACCATCGTCTTGCGAATGCGAGTAGCCGACATATCTCTTCTCAGAGATAAGCTGCCACCATTCTAGCGAGTCTTTCACTCTGTATTTTTATAGTCTCTGTACATTTCTTTCATTAATAGAAATCATGTATTACTGTATCTCTTTGTTTATGGTTGCATCTATGATATATTTTTGTTATATTATTGGATATACGTGATATCTCTATGCATTTATTTATTATATCTCCACTCTCATTTCGTGCTGAAAATAATCTGGATCACCTTGTCAACAACTTGTTATTCCTCATGATCAACGCACAACCTTTCAAATTAAAATCAGGATGAAGATGTTCAAGCCTTTGAGGTTGCCCCATCTCCTTCATTTTTATCCTCTTGACTATTATGAACATCTTCCCTGGTTTTCTGGAGAGAATCAAGTTTCAGCTGAGAGGCACTTGGAATCCTTTAAGGATTTTGTTGATCATTTTTAGACTGTTCATGAAGATGTCATTATGATATTTTTCTCTAAGTCATTGATCAGAGATGCTTCCATATGGTTTAAGAGTCTAAGAGATGACTCCATTGGCTCTTGTATTGCATTCTCTGATGTTTTTATGAAACATTGGTGTGGAAACAAATCACTAGATTTGTATCTTGTTGCTTTTATACTTTGAAGAGAAAACAAAATGAAAATTTGCCTATTTTCAATCGAAGATTTTGCATCTACCATGGTATGAATTTGGAGATCCGGCCTACAAAGACAACTGCCATGATACATTTTGTTATGGGATTGAATTCAAAACTTTCCCTTCTCCCACTAGAAAGGATGCCTTCATCGTTAAGTAACTTGTTTGAAGATTCTCTAGAGGTGGAGGAGAACATCTGTGCTTCCAGGAGGATTCAAGAGTGGGTTAACTTTGAAAATTTGTATGCACATGAGAAAACTGAATGTGAGTATGTTTCATAATTTGAATAGGAAGGAAATGAATATGAAGTAGAATTGAAAAATCAATAAGCAAGTGGATTTATTTGAGATTTAGATCTATATTCCTCAATATTTGCAAGGTACTCCAGAGATAGATACGAGTATGAAGTTTATGATTAGTTTCCAAGCCAAATTGAACCTATGATAACCAATGATTGCATAGGAAATTATAATTTCTTAGCTGATTTTAATCCATATCATGTAAACCCAATTAGGATATCCTCTTGTGATCATTATTCTGAAGAAGAAGATTTAAATATTTCTGAAGATGATCAACAATATATGCACGTTATGATGGATGGAAGTTGTGAATTTGATGTTCGAAAGTCCAAAGAAATTACCTCTTTGTTTTTCTCCAAAATTGCTAGTTGTAATAGGTCATTACATCAGAGTAATAAATAAAAATATTAGGAACATGACAAAGGACAAGACATACATGAGCCAAACAATTATGACTATGAAACAGAGTTGGAACAAAAGAAAACAAGAGGATTTATTTCAAATTATGAATCAGATTCTTTGGTTTTTGCAGTTGTTTCAATGGACAGGTATACGTGTGAATTTTATGATCAGTTTGAAAACCAAGTAGATCCTATGATAACTGATGGTCTCATGGACAATTATATATTTTCTACTAATCCTTATTCATATTATTTAAACATTTTTGTATCATCATCTTATGAGCATTTTTCTGAAAAGAAAGTTATAATGATTGATAATCAAGATACTATTTCAACAGAACAAGAAGATGATCAATTTTAAAGAAGAGGAACAATCATGGTTGAGCAAGAGGCTGCTATAGATGTGCAGTTGTTTCCTGAGAATCAGTACATTTCTAATCTCTATTTCAAAGATCCAGTGGAAACCTTCATTAAATCACACATTTCAGAGAACCCGAAAATTTCAGATTTCTTTAGCTCACTCATTTTTCCGGGTGAATATGGTTTTTTGAATGATTTCTTATCACTGTTGTTACATTTTAAACATGAGTTGTTGATCAGTGAAAAATATGAGATTATTTTAGTCTTAAAATTGCTTGGATGGCTGGTATGGAAATCAACTTTTACCTAACCAAATTGCAGAGTTGGTTAGAGTAGAGTAAGGTAGGAAATATGCTCATTGCCCGAGCATTTCTTTTATCTAGTTTTCAACAGATGTATCAATCAGTTTGTTTGAATAAAGGAAGGTTTTTAAGGTGCACAAAAATCGATTATAGAGATCCTGAAAGGATTTCAGTAAGAGGTAATATGACGACTCCATGTGCAATGGAACACTAGAGACTAAGTTCTGGATTTTCATTTTTCCAGGAAAGCCATTAGATATGTGATTCTTGAAACTTCACAGGGAATATTTCATCCCCAATAGGATCCAGATGTTATATCCCCAAAATGATTTCCAAAACACATGAGAATATGATCATAAGGTAGAAGAGTTATTTATGAATCTTAAGTTTTAAAGGTTTTGAGACAGGCTTAAAATCATATCAATTCAATAAATTAAGGAATCCACATCTCAAATTAGACCAAAAGCTAATTTTAATCTTTCGATGGCTTAATGGTCAAACTTACAGTGTTGAGAGCCACCGAAGAGCTCTCACTTTTGGTGGCTAAAAGGATAAACATAGGACTGTTTGGCCGTCGAAATCGCAGAAGAGTCCAGAATGAACTTCTTTCTGCCCAAATCACATTTTTTGGTTTCCAGATTCTATGGGAATGATGTTTAATGAAGGATAATAATTATAGTATACAAATCATTCTCCTTTGAAATATTTGGAGGCATATGATAAGAAGATGAAACTGCGTTTTTACTATGCTGCGTCATCATTTTCAAATGATGATTCTAAATGACTGGAGAATCATTTTGAGAAACAGGTGGAGGCTTTTGTTACTAACACATCAAAGAACAATAACCTCTCTAAATTTTCCTATAGGTGTCATAGATTGGGAGAATCAAATCCATCTCTGAGAAACATAGTTGAAATCCTTATTCTTTCAAGTGGATTTATATTTTTCTAAATGGATGTGAGTTTACTAAGTCATCCAATTTGATCCTTTTTCCTCTACATTATTGATCTATTTAAGTTACCAAACTTACACCCCTTATAGTTAGGGAGTAATTTCTTGGAGTGATAACACATCCCGTTAAGGATATTAACGTGATTAGCGATGGATAGTGAAACTTTATGCCTAAATCCTTCACATCCTTGCAGTCATCCAGGAACAAGTTCAAGAGATACAGTTCCCATATCATTGTGGTTCCCTCTGCGCATTGAGCTTCAACTGTGATAACCCTTGTTGGAACTTCATCCCTACGAAAATTTCTCAGCAGTTTGCAGCATAATATTTTTGTGCCCAATTGTGTCGTGGCATTGTTGATCCTCTAGATAATGATCCCTCTTGTCCTCCTGTCGGTGCCATGCTTTTTCTTCATCTCTTCTCCTAGTGCCTTCTCCCTAGCTTTGTCATCCACAAACTGCGTCGGATCCATGTCCTGGGATGGAAATCATGTTATGCTTGCCATAATCTCTACGTCTATTGAGATGAGCTTATCCAACCAAATGTCTCTGTCATGTGTGACTACTAAAAATTATTTTACACAATTGGTTGCATACTACCCATGGCCAATATGTGGTAGGTCCACCAGACATAAAATCCCTATCTTCTGCAACCCTGTTTCCCATTGGAGTGGTTTATCAATTGGTTCAACAAATCGATTCATGCCCACCGTCTCCATGTACACACTCTTTGAAAGTTCCAAATGTTAATGTTTATGCCATTAATATCGTTCTTTTCATTTCAATAGATAACAACAACATAAGAAAAAGGTCATTGAGAAATACACATTCACAAGAGACACAACATTTATCCTGGGAAACCCTCTAGGGGAAGCAAACCCAAAAAAACTTCCTTAATATAGATAGCCAATAAAATGCCAAGAGATCTTTATGCCAAAACAAAAAGTCCTCTCCAAGATATGTGCCACTCTCTCTCTCCTTTGTCGGTAATAGATTAAAACTTGTCTCTTGAACTGAGCAAGTGAGTTGTGTTCAAATGAGGCACTAGCCTCCTTTATTTATACAAGTTCTGGCACGTGTGAAGTGTCTCTTCGCTGGCACGGCCGACTTCTCAATTTGGGTGGGTAAACCCACCTTTATTATATTTATGGGTCTCTTAATTAACTGTTGGGGCTGACTTCTTATTATTCCTATTACATTTGTCTTTTGACCAATCCACAAAGGGGATTTGGTCCTATTACAATATCTGACATGATAAATCCATAATGGGGATTGATCCTATGAATAAAATATCAATAATAATATGAAAACTCTTTGCAGTTACATTATTTCAACACTCCCCCTTAACAAGAAGGGTATTCTTCAGCAGCATCATGCGAGAGAGAGAGAGGACAACATCATCAACAACATCAGGTGGGAGGACAACATCATCAATATCATCTTGGTTGGAGTATCTATAAATCATCAAAAGTTTTCTTCATCAGCAACATCGTCATTCTCAAAAGAATTCCATCATCATCTGCATCAATATGTATCAGTATAAAAATGATACCTCATCACAGAACTAGGCTGGCCCATCATAGTACTAGACTGGCTCTATGTCACAGCTATTAAGCTGGTAGCTCAGTGCAAGTCACATCTTTCTTTATGTCTAACAACTAGGTCAGAAGCAAGGTATACATCATCTTGCTTTACGTCTAACAACTGGGTGAGAAGCAAGGAACACATCATCTTTATTTACATCTAACAACTAGGTCAGAAGCAAGGAACACATCATCATCTTGCTTTACGTCTAGCAGTGAGGTCAGAAGCAAGGAATCATCTTGCTTTATGTATAACAACGAGCTCAGAAGCAAGGAAAACATCACCATCTTGCTTTACATCTAACAACGAGGTCAGAAGAAAGGAATCATCTTGCTTTACATCTAATAATGAGGTTAGAAGCAAGGAACACATCATCATCTTGCTTTATGTCTAACAACGAGGCTAGAAGCAAGGAATCATCTTGCTTTACATATAACAGTGAGGTCAGAAGCAAGGAACACACACATCATCTTGCTTTACGTCTAACAGTGAGGTCAGAAGCAAGGAATCATCTTGCTTTACATCTAATAGCGAGGTTAGAAGCAAGGAACACACACATCATCTTGCTTTACATCTAACAACAAGGTTAGAAGCAAGGAATCATCTTGCTTTACATCTAATAGTGAGGTCAGAAGTAAGGAACACACACATCATCTCTCTTTATGTCTAACAACGAGGTTAGAAGCAAGGAATCATCTTGTTTTACATCTAACAACAAGGTCAGAAGCAAGGAACACACACATCATCTTGCTTTACGTCTAACAGTGAGGTCAGAAGCAAGTAATCATCTTGCTTTACGTCTAACAAGGAGGTCAGAAGAAATGAACACACACATAATCTTGCTTTACATCTAACAACGAGGTCAGAAGCAAGGAATCATCTTGATTTACGTCTAACAACGAGTTCAGAAGCAAGCAACAGACACATCATCTTGCTTTACGTCTAACAACAAGGTCAGAAGCAAGGAATCATCTTGCTTTATGTCTAACAGCAAGGTCAGAAGCAAGGAATCATATGTACTCCCCCTTTTAGGGAGGGTCCTTTCAGACTATACCAAGCTTATCTCGAAAGTGTTCAAACTTTACAAGAGATAGAGGTTTGGTCAGCATATCAACAACCTGTTCATCTGTGCTAACATACAGGAGCTTCAAGGCTCCTCTCTGCACCATGTCATGGATGTAATGATATCAAATCTCTATGTGCTTTAACCTGTCATGGAATACAGGATTCTCTGTCATATTTATGCAGCTCTAGTTGTCACATAGGATCATGGATACTTCCATCTCTAGGTCAAATAGACCAGTCGACAACTTTTGAAGCCATATAGCTTCGCAGCTAGCAGAACATGTGGCAATGTACTCTGCTTCCGCTGTGCTGAGAGAAATACTAGATTGCTTCCTACTTTTTCATGAAAGCATGGTTGATCCCAAACTGAAATAGCATCCGGAAGTTATTTTTCTGTCAGCAACGCTTCCTTCCCAATCTGAATCAGTGTATCCACTCAATGTGAAATTATGATCTCTGTCATAACTGAGACCATAATCTATTGTACCTTTAAGGTACCTCATCACATGTTTTGCAACCACTAGGTGAACATGTCTGGGCTCTACCAGAAACTGAATCAAGGTATTCACAGAAAAACAAATGTCTGGTCTCGTGTTCGTCAAGTACATAATTGATCCAATAATCTATCTGTACAGTCTGGCATCAATTAAATCTGATGAAGTATTGACCAACAACTTCATCTTCACTTCCATGGGTGTATTCATGGGTTTGCATTCCATCATGTTGAATCTCTTTAAGATCTTGACTGTGTACTTCCCTTTGTTAAGGAATATCCTCTCTGGACTTTGCCATACCTCAAGACCTAAGAAATAATGCATTAGGCCAAGGTATTTCATTTCAAATTTTGAGGCAAGTCTCCTTTTACATTCAACGATGAGATTTTCTTCTCCAGTTAAGAATAAGTCATCCACATATAGTAGTAAGATTACTGGCTCATTATCTATAATTTTGAGGTAGATATTTGAGTCTGCTTTACTCTTGGTAAAGCCTAAGCTCGTCAAGAAACTATCTATATGGCCATACCAAGATTTGGGATCTTGCTTCAATCCGTATAAGGCTTTCTTCAATCTGCAGACATGAGACTTCCTGTCTTCAACCTCAAATCCTTACGGTTTCTCTATATACACTTCCTCTTCGGTGACAACATTTAGGAAAGTTGTCTTCATGTCCATCTGGTGCAACTTCCACTTTATCTTAGCTGCAAGAGCTATGATGGTCCTGATCGAAGTGTATCTGGCCACAAGAGTGAATGTCTCTTCATAGTTAATTCCTTCCTTCTGGGAAAAGCCACGAGCGACAAATATTTCTTTATACTTCTCAATACTTCCATTAGCAACATGTTTTTATTTTAAATAGCCATCTATAGGATGCCCCATCTTTATTCTTCGATCTGGGAACTGTTTCCCATACTTCATTCTTCATTATGGATTGGTATTCCTATGTCATGGCATCTGCCCATTCCTTCTTTTGAATGGCTTCTTCAAAGAAGGTAGGCTCCTCATCTAGGAGATCACGCATCAAAGCCATATAACTGGAGAATGGCTTTGATCTTTTCACCTGTCTCGTGGTTCCTTGGGGAACATCATACTTCTCTCCATCTTGAATAATCTCTCTAGCCCAAGATGGATTTCTTTTATGGAGGATCGTCATCTGAGGAGGTTCTTTCACTTCTACTATATCATGGTCTTCTAGAAGTTCCTCATCAGGGGAAGTTACGACTTCCCTCACTAGTTCTGCAGCTCTGGGAACCTCCCTCATTGCAGTATTGGGGATTACAGGTTCCTCTTCACATACCTCTTCAAGCTGGCATATTTTAGATTTCTTGAGTGCTACATATTCATCAAAGGTCACATCTCTAGTGATATCAATGTGATGTTGACCTGGTATATAGATTCTAAAGGCCTTGGAGACCTCACAGTATCCCACAAATGTTCCCTTCTTTTCTGAAGGGTCCAACTTGTTTCTCTTTTCTTTAGGTATATGGATAAACACTAGACAACCAAATATTTTGAGATGGCTTACTTATGGCCTCTTTCCAGTGAACATCTCTTCTGGTGTCTTGATCCCAAGTGAACTATGGGGCAATCGGTTCTACACATAAATAGTTGTCATTGTTGCTTCTGCCCATAAGCACATAGGAAGATCTTGATCATGGATCATAGTATTCACAACGTCCAGTATGGTTTTGTTCTTCTGTTCAACTACACCATTTTGTTGGGGATCTTGATCCCAACATCTTTGCAGAAGTTCATGAACTCTTTTGAGGTATATTCTCCTCCATTATCTGACCTGAGTATCTTAATCTTCCTTACAGAAAGGTTCTCTATCAAGGATTTGAATTCCTTGAACTTCCTGAACACTTCAAATATATCCAGGTCTTTACGAGAATAATCATCAATGAATGATACATAATATAAATACCCACTAATGGAGGATGATGGAATTGGGCCACACACATCTGAATGGATGAGTTTTGGGACTCCTTCTGCCTTGTTGTTCCTCTTTGAAAATGGGTTCTTGATTTTCTTCCCTTGTGCACATTCATTGCATATGCCTTCATGGTCACCTATGAGTTCTGGTAAACCTGTGACCACTTTGCATATGTATGGTAGTGCCTTTTAGTTTATGTGAGCTAATCTTCTATGCCAATATTCTTTAATGGCATGGGTCATGGCAACTTCTAAGTGACCCTTTAGCTCATGCAAGTCACCTTATTCTCTTCCAATGATGATTGCTTCATCTATGGTTTCTTATTTATCACGTTTCCTTCTACAACCTTTGTTACACGTCAAAATTACTCAGATAGATAAGTGTCGCATTATCCCTATCGATCGTCGTAAGTGTCGCATCTTCCCTGCAACTTTCGCAAGTGTCGCAAGTTGATCACTAGTGTCGCAAACAATGTTCAAACATGATGCCATGATAACGTCACTAAGGAGGGACTCATGACACCTCACATGACTGATTTGAAGATCAACAACTGGTCTAATGGAATCAAATAGCTCTTGACATCTGAAAGGGACCCTGAAACACTAATTTGGAGGGGGAACGCTCCCCTACTATAGCTGCAGAAGTGTTGGCGCTCCTCCACTATGATTCAAGGAGCGTTATGACGCCCCTTAGGCCCTTCTGGAGGAGCGCTTCTCATCTTAAGAGTGTTGGCGCTTTCCCAAGGCACACCAGGAGTGCTACAACGCTCTGATACCCCTTTTGAGGGAGTGCTCCCTATTCTGGGCCAATTGTTAGCCCGTTGAGGAGAATAAGGGGAGAATCATCCGAGATTAGGAGGCAGTTGTGCTCGAATTCTTGGTTTTATCAAAATATCCCTGATCCAAGGAGAAGGTTCCCAACTGGTTCTAAACATAACTCAAGAGGTTATGCCCCTCCC
>SNQJ01S0015311.1:103257-115504 GCA_010110895.2 Picea sitchensis
CAATCCTTTGAGTTTCCTTTCACTCCTTTGGGTCACCCGACGCAAGTCGCAGTAGCCATTGTACAGTTTTGGTCCATGTCATGTTTTTCTTTTGTGCCTCAGTGTTCAAGGGAAGTATCCGCCTCGAGAGTCAACCATCCCAAATATCCTTCCTCAAAACCTGTGTCAGTCCATTTGATCTGCCAATAATAGCTCTATGTCCGTTTTGTGTCGTTGATGGGGGATACATCAACGCCCTCCCTCGACGAGTCTATCCCTGTCAACTTCAACACATTATCCGGGAATTATACTTAGAAACTATTTAGTACTTTGGGACCTGCATGCCTCAATGGCAGGCCTCCTCACATTCGACAATGGGTTTACATCATTGATCTCTGATCGAATGATTCCACAAATGTTCGACTTCAGCTCATATATTCACATTCAGTGGAATGTACTAAGGTACCTTGGGAATCATTGACATTAATGGTGATCTCCCTCGCACTTGTTAACGGTTTACCTCATTGACTGGTAATCAAGTGGTTTCTGCCATGTTCGACACCAAGACATCTATTCACATGGTTAGGATCGTACCACACGGGGATTGGTAAGAAGACCCTGGGTTGAGTCATCACTTTGACATATACTTTGCCCAGGCTGCAAAGGAGTTTTTATTGAACAAGAACACATATACTGTCACATAGATCCACTTTGTATTGGTCGTGGCTATGTCTTGTCATCTCGTAGATCCACTGTGTATTCTTTGTGGCTACGATCAGTCCGAGTCATCAGAGTATAGATCCACATTGTATCTTTGGTGGCTATACCTTTTTACCAATACGATTATGGATCCGCAGTGTATTTGATGGCGGCCATATCTTGCAAGTCTTGATCACCCAAGCATAGGTATGCCTGCCTTGGGTTTTGAAATATGTCATGATATTTGTCGGATGTTTATGTGCAGCTTTTGTCAGGTTCTCCGAGTCTATACCCTTGCTTGAGCATCTACAAAGCATTTCAGTCATCAGTTTGCATCTTCTGACTTCATACTTTGGGGGGAATTCTGTTACACGTCAAAATTGCTCAGATAGATAAGTGTCGCATTATCCCTATCGATCGTCGTAAGTGTCGCATCTTCCCTGCAAATTTCGCAAGTGTCGCAAGTTGATCACTAGTGTCGCAAACAATGTTCAAACATGATGCCATGATAACGACACTAAGGAGGGACTCATGACACCTCACATGACTGATTTGAAGATCAAGAACTGGTCTACAGGAATCAAATAGCTCTTGACACCTGAAAGGGACCCTGAAACACTGATTTGGAGGGGGAACGCTCCCCTACTATAGCTGCAGAAGTGTTGGCGCTCCTCCACTATGATTCAAGGAGCGTTATAATGCCCCTTAGGCCCTTCTGGAGGAGCGCTTCTCATCTTAAGAGTGTTGGTGCTTTCCCAAGGCACACCAGGAGCGCTACAACGCTCTGATACCCCTTTTGAGGGAGCACTCCCTATTCTGGGCCAATTGTTAGCCCGTTGAGGAGAATAAGGGGAGAATCATCCGAGATTAAGAGGCAGTTGTGCTCGAATTCTTGGTTTTATCAAAATATTCTTGATCCAAGGAGAAGGTTCCCAACTGGTTCTAAACATAACTCAAGAGGTTATGCCCCTCCCAATCTATATAAACAGACTCCATAATGGTGGAAAGGGGGAAGAACTGAACATATGAAACTTATGATCTTGGAGGAAACTGACAGTCAGCCAAAGGGAAGTGATCAGTGAAGTTGCTGTTATCCAGGTTGTGGATATTTCAGGCAAGGGTTGGATGAAGAGGACTTGACGAAGCTGTCGCATTCGCATCTACAATTGTAAGTACTGCTGTCGTTATTCTCATTAATATGACACGCTTGGCCTGTTTCTTTCTAGTTTGTGTATGATATCACATGAACTTATCATTTATTGATAGATCTGTTTTCAAGCTCATGTCAATAGAGTAGGAAGTGGTCGTATCTTGTTTTGTCCATAGACCTCAGCGAGGAGAAAAAGGATTGGAGTGCAACTCAGAGCGTGCAGGGACAAACGTCGATTAAAAGGTACTTCTATTAACCTCCCTTCTCATGCATTAGTTTAGATAGATTTGAAAGGAAGTTAGTGTCCACGTTAAGCATTTGTCTGTCTAGGGTTAAGGTCAAGCCTTAGAGGTGATCTACCTGTCCGCAAGGAGATTTTCCTACAACAACCTTCACCATAGCTTCCTCAGGGTTATTACATGTGACCTGGAGCAAGGTCAGAAAAACAAAAAGCAAGATTAATATCCCTCTAATAATATAAAGCAATAGCACGAACAATCATCCTAGTAGCTCCTTTAGAGCTATCACTTATAATTTATTTGAAGCAAAGATTAAAGGTAAGGAATACAATACGAAATGAGGTCAACACTCTCGTAGTGTTGTGACCAAGCATTCTTCCATGGCAACGTGGAACTAACACAAACAGGTTTCTCCTATACGAGGTGTTAGTTGTATCAGGTAAAACGTATACCTCTATATGATCACATGCTATCAAGTATAATACTTTACGATGACTGCTATCTCAAATATAGTCATCAACTTGTCATGTGTACCTTTGAATCTTATTAATATTGATTAGTCAAACCTGGAGCCTTGTCCTCAAGAATTAGTTCAGGTATCCTTCACCCAAGTGACGAGTGCTTTCTTCAACCTGTCTTCTGTACCGAGACAATACGCTATCTTGACAAAAGTTTAGGTTAGAGGATAAGCTCTATGATCAACTTTTAATCCTTCTAATAATTTGATCATAGCTTCAACATGCAACACTAATAATGTCATGAAAAATAAATGCATATCAGAATAATCACACCTGGGTTGCATCATTCCACTGAATGTGTTGGATCTTGAGATCCTTCTGGATCTATGGCAAGAGATCCCTTCTCCTACAAACACTCTTTAGGATTTAACCATTAAACATATGTGAGTACATACCTATGATTCCATTTGCAGGTAGTTTCTCCATCTAGTAGCAGTGATAATCATTACCAACTCTTTAAAAACTTCAAGGGTGACTGCAACTGGTAGTACGACTGCCACTGCAACTTAGGGTTTTATGAGGAAAGCCTAATTTTCCAACCTTCAATTTTTGAAATTCTGATCTAGGGAATAGATGCGCTGAGCTGAGGCAAGTATGCTGGTGTACTCAGAATTTCGAAAATCCAAATTTTACCCCCTCAAACCTGATCTGTGGATTTCTAGACTGGTGCTTTTGGTACCTCTGGTACTGGTTTTCTGGTACTTCTGGTACTTTGTGAAACTAGGGTTTCACTTTCCAAGAGATCCAACCACTAAAAAGGTGCGTTGATGATTCCAAATTGATCCTTAGGGGAGGGTGCAACTTTCTAGATAGTTTCAAGGATGAAAAGATTCACTTTTGAAAAACCCTAATTTGCAGATATTGCAACAGTGATGTTTTTCCTCTTGTGAAATATGCTTCCTTCAGGTTGGCTCTGAAACCATGTTAATGTTTAGGCCATTATTATAGTTCTTTGTATTTCAATAGATAACAAAAACATAAGAACAAGATCACTGAGAAATACACATTCACAAGAGACACAACATTTATCCTGGGAAACCCTCTAGGGGAAGAAAACCCAACAAAAATTCCTTAATATAGATAGCCAATACAATGCCAAGAGATCTCTAGGCTAAAATAGAAAGTCCTCTCCAAGATATGCGCCACTCTCTCTCTCCTTTGCCAGTAACAGATCAGAACTTGTCTCTTGAACTGAGCAAGTGAGTTGTGTTCAAATGAGGTGCTAGCCTCCTTTATTTATACAAGTTCTAGCACATGTGAAGTGTCTCTTCATTGGCAGGGCCGACTTCTCAATCTGGGTGGGTAAACCCATCTTTATTATATTTCTAGGTCTCTTAATTAACTGTTGGGGCCAACTTCTTATTCTGCCTATTACAATTGTCTTTTGACAAATCTGCAAAAGGGGATATGGTCCTATTACAATATCCGACATGATCAATCCACAATGGGGATTGATGCTATGAATAAAATATCAATAATAATAAGAATACTCTTTGCAGTTACATTATTTCAACACCAAAAACTTGTCTTCTTCTGCAACATTGTGTTCTGAGTATTTGAGCTTCCCTATATGACCCATAAGGTTTGGAACTACCTTTAACCCATATGGTATACATGGTAGAATGATTGTTGTGAGAGGTTGCGTGTGAGGTGACCTGGGTACATACAGCTTGTCTTTCTTCGACGGTGGTGGCTAGATTGAAGTTCCAATGACTTTTGGTTGTTCCTTAGAATACCATTTTGACCAATCTGTCACATCTTTGACCATTCCTTCTAGTGGGTGGTCTGATATGGTCATTTGAGACTCATGAGGATCAAGTGTTGCTTCCCGATTTGGCATCGTTCTATTGACTTTTGAAGCTATTTCATTGTTTTCTGGTTGCACCTCCTTCAGGTTTTCCGCGTTCTTGTTCTGTGGCTCTTGTACTTCTATTTGTATATCTATATTCATGCCTTTCGATGCTGGTTGTTGGGTTTGTTCCAGTATAGGTGTAGATTTCACTATTACTGTGTCTAGAGATGGGATTTCATTGACATTGATGATCTCTGACGACTGTTGTTCACCTTCTTCTTCCTCTACTCATGACCTTGTCTAAAATATGATTTTTCTGGCGGTCTGAATCACTTTTTCTTTCTTTGGTGGTGCCATGGTGGTGAATGTTGAATGTTTGTTGGGTTTGACTAGTCTCTATGACCTTTGTGAACCTAGCTCTGTGCTCCCTAACCTCTATCACTCTTTGTCTGTGCTATTTTCGCAAATGGACTCTTTGTTACCACGTTCATGTGTTGTATGGGATACTGTAAYGACCTCCTCGTTACGACGACCCAACTCTAGTAACTAGTGCAAAATTGTTTTTTTTGTGTGTGTTTAAAAAGTGTGTCCATGCGTGTACAAGGAAACAATCAACGCATTCGACTCTGCATCACCACACAACGACGAATAAGACAGAACCATGATGAACATAAAAAAAATGACAAGGACGTGCGACAGGTAACTGCAAGCAATAAACGACCTTAGACACAAGGCGCACAATGCAAACATTTAACGACATACTGGGTTATGCATAGTACGAACACAGAGGGAAGGCTCCATAGTAGTAGATCTTACTATTTCTACACAGGAAAGCAGGGCGTTTAATCTTAGTTCTCTGCTCCGGAGAGAGAGAAGGTCAGATAGGCTCCTGGCCGACTACTCAGGAAGAAACTAGTAATCTCTGTCAGGTGTGTCGCAAGAGTGGAAACCCTGCCTTTAAAGGGCCCGAGACTATTGATACGACACTAGATTCTTTACACAAAAATAATCACACATAAAGACTTATATACTAAGGTTACAAGGAGGTGTCTACATCCCGCCCGTCACGACTGACCCCATACTCAAATGACTCAACCAAGTACAGCAATACATAAATGCATTACCGCAACCTCAAAGAAAGGTGCAAAGTAGAAGGATTCAAACAACGACCCACCACTATTGAGACTCCATAACATTAATTACAACCAATTACTCCATTTGATTTCCACTAGACAATGAGTTACCAACCCAGTCTTAAATAACACGCATTAACTAAATTACCATAACATAACCATATCATCACCTTCTGTATCACAATATCATTGCAATTAAACTAATGATGACGTTACCTTTGTTTGTGATTAATAACAACGGAACTACTAGGAACTTGTCCATAATAACATGTATTTGATTTTATAATAGATAGCAGTGGAAGTAAACAAATATTAGCTTTCATTACAAGACGTTGTAAGTAAAATCATCGATGATTAAAAAAATAAATTAAATTCCACTTGGAACCACGTTAGAATTGTAAAAACTAATAATGGCTTCATTACATGTTAATGCAGTTAAACTATTCGATGATTATCAATAAACTAAATTCATGGGAGGCATATTAGGATTGTGAATAATTAGCGTTATAAAGCATGTTAGCATATTAGCATTATAATTAGTAAATAATTGGCATTATAAACGCATATCATCATATTAGCATATTAGATTATAACAAACTAAATTCATGGGAGGAATATTAGCATTATAATAATTAGCATTGAAATTTAAACTAATAATTACCTTCCATTACCAAGCATGGTAAATAAATAATCGATGATTAACAGATAAATTAAATTCGACTGGGAAACACATTAGCAGGGTAACTAAAACTAATAACGACTTCATTTCAAGACATGTAGTTAAAATAATCGAGGATTATCATAATAACCAAATTCCATGGGAAACATATTAGCATTGTAACTAAACTAACAATGGCTTCAATTACGAGACATTGCAATTAAAATATTCGATGATTATCGAAATAAACTACATTCATGGGAGGCATATTAGCATTGTAAATTGAACTAATAATTACTTTTCATTGCAAGGCATGGTAAATAATTAATCGTGATTTAACATAGTAAATAAAATCAAATAGGAAACATATGGTGCTTTGGAAGGTAAACATTTCTCCTTTAATGCAACTCATATCCTTTATTTTAACTAAAACTCCTATTCTGTTATCGACACCTGGAATCCATCTGTTGTTCATGATTTTATTCTTTTCATGGAAAATACAATCATAAATAAATCCTATCCGGTCCATGGCAATAGAAAATCGTGTTACTTTAATTACACCACAGAATGTATTCAGTTCGGCATAAATAAATTTATTATTTTTAGGAAACTTAAATTGTCCTGCTCACAGCACTCCCCAACACGCTACCATTCATCATGACTGTCACGTTACCTATGAAAATCGGGGTCTAAAGTAGTGGGAGGCCATCAAAGGAGCCAACGAAAATCCCTGACTAAACGGGATGGCAGTGTTTTGTGGCAGAGAGAATTTGCATCGAATTAATATAGCATGGAAAGGGGCGGACTGACCAGGCAGTCTCTCATTTGGAAACCCATTGCGCCCAACCCAACATTAAATGACATAGTCCA
Organism: Picea sitchensis; assembly: GCA_010110895.2. Taxonomy (NCBI): domain Eukaryota; kingdom Viridiplantae; phylum Streptophyta; class Pinopsida; order Pinales; family Pinaceae; genus Picea; species Picea sitchensis. The sequence continues at coordinate 110,296 of SNQJ01S0015311.1, forward strand.
CGCCTATTCTCAAATATTCGAACATAATCTGGATGAGCCTCATCCAAGAAATCCCACACATTAGAAGTACACCGGGACGAAACTGCCAGTGAAAAGGAACAGACAGAATCGCCATTCTGCATCAAGCATGAAATCAACCTTTTTGTTTAACTACTGAAACGAGAGGTAATAGCTTCAACTTGTGGATGTAAGTGACAACAAAATAATATTAACTCACTAACAACGGAGGCAAGCAACTTAAATATCACAGGCGAGATGGCCAGTTCTGATTGGAAACTAATATAAGCAAAAATTGAGCAACACATAAATTCAAGGGTCCATTACCAATTCCTAACTGAAACAAACCTGAGCATTTGAATTTTTCATTGTTTAATTACAGCATTCAACGGGAAGGGAAGTCACAAATTTGGACTGTTCAGGATACGTGAGTAATGCTAAGGTGTTCGCCCACCCTAGGGATTAAAATATATATTAATTTAGATCAAGAAATTAAACATAAATGTCCAGAAATCGATGCCAACTTACAAATTTCGGTCCCAATCCCTATCTATAATTTCTGCCGTGAAAATTTTTGGACACAAAAAAAACAACTACAACCTCAATAATACACATACAGGTCTAAGTTATTCATCCTACACAAATTATCATTCCACAAAAACCACTACAACCTCAATAATACACATACAGGTCTAAGTTATTCATCCTACACAAATTATCATTCCACAAAAACCACTACAACCTCAATAATACACATACAGGTCTCAGTTATTCAGCCTACACAATTTATCATTCAACCTATGGGGCATACCTTTGCCTATTCGCCTGCTCCGAGAGTCGTCACACGCTCCATCCCGCTCCCGCTCGTCGACCGTAGAGACTATACAGGTACCTCCCAGACAAACGCTAGGGGTACTCTGCTTCCCCCTTAGCCCCCTGAGCCGCAAAGGGGCCACAGACAGTCCAACTAGTATACCTAGCTTCCCAACTCGCCTCCACGGCTGAGCTACCACTCCTCACAAGCAATCAATCCATTTTACAATTTCGACAGCATAACAATACCTAATAGCTCGTCCCTCTTTTTACCCCATGCCCCTTTCTTTTTATCGAGTTTTGACCTAAATCACATTTATTTAAAGTTTTAAACAAAAACCCTCTAAAAATTCTCTGTCTTACAAGTGTCACTCATCCCCCACGTTTCTCCAAAATTATTTCCCCCCCATTTAAAAAAAAAAAAAAACTAACCCAAAAAGGTAAATGCACTAAGCATCCTTTCATTTTATTTTTAAATTCATATATATTTTATTTACACTCCCGCTCGTTAAATAATTTTTTTACTATTGGTTCAATCTGATTTTATGTATGAGTTTTAAGGTATATAGTTTAGTCCCTTAAGCATTCAATTTATTTATGCTTTCAATATGTTAATGAACTCTCATTGAAGGTTGTGTTTAAAGAAGGAGAGGCCTTCAATGAAATTTATTGTCTGAGTTAACTAAAACTGTACTTATGTATATTTTTANATTGGTTGTAGTTGGATGAGGTTAACGTTACTAAATCCAAGAACTAGAGCTCAAGTAAGTACGTTCTAAAAGTTGTATTCTCCTTGCACTGCATTGAGGTGCGAACTCTAGACTAAAATCTCATAATGATGTTTTGCTTAACTATTTTAATGGTTATTAGGGTTAATTGCTATTACTAATGATATTTGGGTATAGGATTAGGTCAAGGTTCATAGGAGCTATTTCATTTAGAATTAGGGTTAGGCTCTTTCTAGAGTTAGAGTTAGGGCCTTTTTCCTTAAGGTTAAATGAAATTTTTTTATCTTAGATTTTTTTTTTTTTTTTAACTTAGGTTTAGATTTTGAACCGGATGACGATTTGTTTAGGGGTGTCGTTTTAAGAATTTATTAAGGCATTATTGTCTTAGGGCTATTTAGGTTTGTTTCCTTCATCCACATCAATGCGATGTTCCCTTCAGGACGCACCACGTTCTCCAAGGGTGCCACTCGCCTCGTTCATTTCCTTTGTGCGATGTGCCCTACAGGATGCACTACGTGCTCCAAGGGTGCCACTCGCTTCTTGTGTTTCTTTTGTGCGACATGCCCTTCAGGATGCACCACGTGCTCCAAGGATGCCACTTGCCAACTGGACTGATTGGTAGACATCTATAACCCCTGAAGTCAACACTCTACTAGGTGAACTTGTGGGAGACTAAGGGCTCTAAGGAATAAGGCCCCCGCCTTATTGTACGCCCCTTAGAATCATCGTGAGTGACTGTCACAGTCTTCCCTCACAGCATTGTGGATCCTCTCGAACTAGGTAATCATTAACCTACAGTTCGAGCCATGGCGGGAGTGTTAGTAGGCGGTGGCATGGCTGTTGTCCACCCCTCTCCCTCATCCTCTCTGGAAATCATGTGTGGCCCCTTTACTCCATATGTGAGTATGGTCGACAAGCTATCATCAGCCTGCATCATCGACAATCATTTTAGAACATGTCAACATCAAATCATCAAATCAATGAAATATCACATTAAATAAATCAACCCAAATAGCACACTCCCTGCCTCAATCCGGAGTCCAAGGGGGTTTTACCGATGCGTCTGCATCCTCAAGGTCCAAAACCCTGCACACTCAATAAAACTGAGTCAATAGCACCTGTCTACATCAAATAGTAAAACATCATGTCGTCTATCAATCACATCATAATCAAGTATAAATGGTTTAACATCATAAAAGTCTAGATCACTTGCGAGCAAGTGTCCTCAAAGAATAAGTTTTCTCAGTGCGTCAGAGAGGGATGTTACATACACCCCCTCTTGGTCTAAAGTTCGTCCCAAAGTTTCTCAGTATAAATGCCGAAATAAAAGTACCACAGTATCATAAGTCTATCTATCAAACAAAAATGGAAACTGCTGGCGCATATCATATGCGTCCTCCCAGGTCGCCGAGTGCGGACTATAACTGTCCCACTGGACCTTGACCTGATCTACCGTTCGACATCGTAACTGTCGAATGCGATGATCTAAGATGCAAACTGGCTCAGCCGTGAGTGCTCCCTCGTCCGATACCTGCAAGGAACCCATGTCAATCACGTGTGTAGGATCACTAATATAATGTCTCAAAACAGATACATGAAAACATCGTGCATATGCCTCAAAGAATCAGGCAAGGCTAGTTGATAGGACACGGGCCCCTTTCTCTCCATAATATCTAAAGGTCCCACGAACCTAGGAGAGAGTTTTGCTCCCCTTCCAAACTTGATCGAACTCTTATGCGGTTTAACCCGCAAGAAGACTTGATCGTCGACCTCGTAACTACAGTCGACTCGGTGCACATCGACATAACTCTTATGTCGATCGTACGCTTCTTTTATCCTTTGTCTTATGGTTTGCATTTGATCTTCCATTTCTTGGATCTCTTTTGGTCCCACCAGGACCCTATCCTCAAGCAGATCCCAACTCAAGGGTGTCTGACACGGTCGCCCATAAAAACACTTGAAAGGCGCCATCTTAATGGTGCTCTGGTAGCTGTTGTTGTAAGCGAACTCTACTAGAGGCAAGAACTCCTCCCAACGCTTTTGTTGGTCCATCACGTACATGTGAAACATGTCTTCCAAGGTTTGGTTCATTCATTTTGTCTGTCTGTCTTTCTCTGGGTGATAAGAAGTACTAAGTTAAGTTGGGTTCCCAAGGCCTCTTGGAAAATCGTCCAAAATCGTCGAGTAAACATCGATCCTCGATCTGACATAATCTTTTTAGGCACTCCATGCAGCCTCACAATATCACTGATGAAAACTCTCGCTATGTCAGGTGCCTGATACATCGTACACATAGGAATAAAGTGAGCACTCTTCATTAGAGTGTCTACTACTACAAAAATCGAGTCGTGTCTCCTTGCCATCACTGGAAATCCAATAATAAAATCCATCGAAATAACTTTCCATTTCGATTCCAGAATAGAATGTGGTTGACGTAATCCTGCCGAGTGTCTATGTTCAACCCTTACCTGCTAACACTCTAGACATCTAGCCACAAAGTTGACTATGTCGGCCTTCATTCCCCTTCATAAGAATAAGGGTTTAAGGTCTGCCCTCATCTTCGTAACTCCTGGGTGAGCCATGTAAACGGCTCAATGAGCCTCGCTCAGGATCAACATCCTCACATCGTCATTTGGCGGTATGTAAATCCCACTTCTAAACCTCAATAACCCATCGATATCAAAAGAAAATGCCTCATATCGTGGCACCATCATTGTGTTTTGGTCCGATAAAATCCTCGACTCCTTTGTACTTGTCATCGTCACACTGTAAAGTGAGAATCTTCTCACATAGATTTGTTTGAAGAGGAAACACCGAAAACATGCGTGATCTCCAACTCAAAGTGTCAGCCACTCGATTCACTGTTCCATTTATGTAAGTAATCTCAAAGTCGTACTCGCCAAGCAATTCTGACCAACGTCGTTGTCGCGCGTTCAGGTCGCTTTACGTGAAAAGGTGTTGCAACCCACAATGATCAGTCTTTCATTCAAATTTTCATCCAACAAGGTAGTGTCTCCACCTTCAAGGCATATACGATGTCTAATACTCCAAATCATGCGTCGCGTAGTTCTCCTCATGCCTTCTCAGCTTCCTCGAAATGTAAGCAATCACCCGTCCATCTTGCATCAAGACTCTGCCTAAACCTTCCTTGGATGCGTCAGTGTATACCAAGAAGTCCGCGACCATGTCAGGGACCTTTAGTATTGGCGCTGTCGTCAACAACTCTTTAAGCCTCCAAAATGCTTCCACGCATTTCTCGGTCCAAACAAACTTCTTGTTTTTCTTCTGCAATTTCGCGATCGGATTTGCTATCCTTGAAAATCCCTCGACAAACCGTCGATAGTATCCTGCTAAACCCATAAAACTACGCACTTCTGTGACGTTCGTCGGTGCAGGCCATTCCATAATAGCCTCAAACTTGGCTGAATCCATGGCGATACCTTCACCGGAGATGACATGCCCTAAGTAGTGAATCCTCGATTGATAAAAAGAGCATTTGGACAACTTCCCATACAATTTGTGTTCTCATAAACATTGTAGTACCAAGCGCAAGTGCTCGTCATGCTCCTTTTTCATCCGAGAGTAGATCAAAATATCGTCAATGAATACTTGGACGAACTTTTCCAAGTACTCGTGGAACATCCCATTCATCAAACTCATAAATACCCCTG
>SNQJ01S0015311.1:115554-145734 GCA_010110895.2 Picea sitchensis
AAACATTGTAGTACCAAGCGCAAGTGCTCGTCATGCTCCTTTTTCATCCGAGAGTAGATCAAAATATCGTCAATGAATACTTGGACGAACTTTTCCAAGTACTCGTGGAACATCCCATTCATCAAACTCATAAATACCCCTGGGGAATTTGTCAGTCCCAACGGTAAAACAATAAACTTGTAATGTCCAAATCTCATCTTAAAGGTGGTCTTAGGGACATCATCCTCCTTGATTCGTAACTGGTGATACTTTGATCGCAAATTGATCTTGGAAAACACCGTTGCACCCTTCATTTGATCGAACAGATCATCAATTCTTGGTAAGGGATACTGATTCTTGATCGTAGCCTCATTCAATTGACGATATCCAATGTAGAGCCTCCACGATCCATCCTTCTTTCGTACGAAAATAACAGGTGCACCCCACGGTGACACACTAGGACGTATCAGTCCCAGGTCCAACAACTTCTTCAGTTTCATTTTCAACTCTTGCAACTCCGGGGTCGACATCCGATAAGGCGTTCTTGCTATCGGTTCGGTCCCCGGTTTCAGGTCTATGGTAAACTTTGATTCCCTTTCCGGCGGCATCCCAGGTAAGTCCTCTAGAAACACGTCCGCAAACTCCTTCACCACCAGATAGTGTTCTATACCTTCCGCCACTCACTTTTCATTTAGCGCAACGATCGGATAAAGCTTGCACCCCTTGCACATACTCTTCTGTAACTCTAAGGAAGAGACGAACCATAGGGAAACTCCCTAGTTCCATCCTACAATCAAACGTCTTTGTCCTTCGTCATCGACCAATCTCAACCGTTTCGTCTTACAGTTGAGTATCGCCTCATGCGATTCCAACCAATCCAAACCGATCACGACGTCATAAGATCCTAAGGTTGTGACGTACAAGTTGACCCTTGTGACAAATTCTCCAAGGTTAAGGGAACAACCCGTAACCTTTCCTCCAACCTTCTGTTTGGCTCCTGAAGCCATCTCTACGAAGCTAAACTCATCTGGTTTGACTGCCTTCTAGATGACATCATGCAAGGTTCAAGGCATCAAGATAATAAACCTTTGCACGCGGTTGCTGTTAAGGCCAAACACAAACCCGTTGACCTTAAGCTTCTCAGTGTTAAGGTATGGAGCATATCGGAGTAGTGCCATAAAACATGCCTCGTACTCGGGCACTGTACGACCTCCCTGTCGTAAGGCATTGAACTCATTGAGTTGACGCTCAATGAAATCCTCTGAAATGTACCTCTCTCTGAACTGTTCCTCGAACAGTTCCCATGACACGTCCTTAACGGCCATGTTAAGTTGCGGCAGGAGCGTCTTCCACCATAGAAGAGCGCTCCCCTTCAGTTGAAATACCGCCATGCAGACCTTCATGTTGGAGGTATAATCACGAAGCGCGAAGCACATCTCCATGTTCTCCAACCATGCCTCAGCGGCTGCACCATCTAGGGAATCAAAGAACTCGGGAAATTTAACCGTCTCGAGTTCACGGTGAATGCTACCTGTAACGGCTGGCGTGCGCGGTGAAATCTCAACAGGTGCCGGTGCCTTGGCCTCATCTCTGTCCAATCGGTTGATCAGAGCCTCAAACATGCACTGAAAAGATCTCATCTTCCCAACAACATCGCCAACCTCTATCTGCTCCTGTTTGAGAACCTGCTTGTCTCCCGGGGGGTTAGACCCCTTAGGCGTGGATGCTATTGGAGGTGTCGCGCCTCCTCCCTTAGCATCCCATCATCTGCCTCCACGACGTCCTCTAACCATGATTACCCTTATGCACACAATCAACTCGATTAACAATAGTAAAATCAAATCATGTCATGTCAACGAAAGCCGTAGCGAATCCCAAGTCGCGGGTCGAACCTGCTTTGATACCATATGTAACGACCTCCTCGTTACGACGACCCAACTCTAGTAACTAGTGCAATTTTTTTGTGTGTGTGTGTGTTTAAAAAGTGTGTGCACGCGTGTACAAGGAAACAATCAATGCATTCGACTCTGCGTCGCCACCCGACGATGATTAAGACACAACCATGATGAACATAAAAAAAACGACAAGGACGCGCGACAGGTAACTACAAGAAATAAACGACCTTAGACACAAGGCACACAACGCAAACATTTAATGACATATTGGGTTATGCACAGTACGAACACAGAGGGAAGGCTTCATAGTAGTAGATCTTACTATTTCTGCACAGGAAAGCAGGGCGTTTAATCTTAGTTCTCTGCTCCGGAGAGAGAGAAGGTCGGATAGGCTCCTGGCCGACTGCTCAGGCAGAAACTAGTAATCTCTGCCAGGTGTGTCGCAAGAGTGGAAACCCTGCCTTTAAAGGGCCCCAGACTCTTAATACGGCACTGGATTCTTTACAGAAAAATAATCACACATAAAGACTTATATACTAATGCTATAAGGAGGTGTCGACATCCCGCCCGACACGACTGACCCCATACTCAAATGACTCAACCAAGTAAAACAATACATAAATGCATGACCGCAACCTCAAAGAAAGGCACAAAGCAGAAGGATTCAAACAACGACCCACCACTATTGAGACTCCATAACATTAATTACAACCAATTACTCCATTTGATTTCCACTAGACAACGAGTTACCAACCCAGTCTTAAATAACGCGCATTAACTAAATTACCATAATATCACGATAACATAACCATATCATCACCTTCTGTATCACAATATCATTGCAATTAAACTAATGATGACATTACCTTTGTTTGTGATTAATAACAACAGAACTACTAGGAACTTGTCCATAATAACATGTATTTACTTTTATAATAGATAGCAGTGGAAGTAAACAAATATTAGCTTTCATTACAAGACGTTGTAAGTAAAATCATCGATGATTAACAAAATAAATTAAATTCCACTGGGAACCATGTTAGCATAGTAAAAACTAATAATGGCTTCATTACAAGTTAATGCAGTTAAACTATTCGATGATTATCAATAAACTAAATTCATGGGAGGCATATTAGCATTGTGAATAATTAGCGTTATAAAGCATGTTAGAGTATTAGCATTGGAATTTAGTATATTAGCATATTAGCATTATAATTAGTAAATAATTGGCATTATAAATGCATATCAGCATATTAGCATATTAGATTATAACAAACTAAATTCATGGGAGGCATATTAGCGTTATAATAATTAGCATTGAAATTTAAAATAATAATTACCTTCCATTACCAAGCATGGTAAATAAATAATCGATGATTAACAGATAAATTAAATTCGACTGGGAAACACATTAGAAGGGTAACTAAAACTAATAATGGCTTTATTTCAAGACATGTAGTTAAAATAATCGAGGATTATCATAATAACCAAATTCCATGGGAAACATATTAGCATTGTAACTAAACTAACAATGGCTTCAATTACGAGACATTGCAGTTAAAATATTCGATGATTATCGAAATAAACTACATTCATGGGAGGCATATTAGAATTGTAAATTGAACTAATAATTACTTTTCATTACAAGGCATGGTAAATAATTAATCGCAATTTAACATAGTAAATAAAATCAAATAGGAAACATACGGTGCTTTGGATGGTAAAAATTTCTCCTTTAATGCAACTCATATCCTTTATTTTAACTAAAACTCTTATTCTATTATCGACACCTGGAATCCATCTACTGTTTGTGATTTTATTCTTTTCATGGAAACTACAATCATAAAGAAATCCTATCCGGTCCATGGCAACAGAAAATCGTGTTACTTTAATTACACCCCAGAATGTATTCAGTTCGGCATAAATAAATTTATTATTTTTAAGAAACTTAAATCGTCCTGATCACAACACTCCCCAACACGCCACCATTCAACATGACTGTCATATTACCTACGGAAATCGGGGTCTAAAGAAACGACAGGTCGTCGAAGGAGCCAACGAAAATCCCTGACCGAATGGGATGGTAGTGTTCTGTGGCAGAGAGAATTTGCATCGAATTAATACAGCGTGGAAAGGGGCGGACTGACCAGGCAGTCTCTCATTTGGAAACCCATTTCGCCCAACCCGACATTAAATGACATAGTCCACGCCTATTCTCAAAGATTTGAACATAATCTGGATGAGCCTCATCCAAGAAATCCCACACATTAGAAGTACACCGGGACAAAACTGCCAGTGAAAAGGAAGAGACAAAATCACCATTCCGCATCAAGCACGAAATCAACCTTTTTCTTTAACTGTTGAAACCAGAGGTAATATCTTCAACTTGCGGATGTAAGTGACAGCAAAATAATATTATCTCACTAACAACGGAGGCAAGCAACTTAAATATCACAGGCGAGATGGCCAGTTCTGATTGCAAACTAATATAAGAAAAAATTGAGCAACACATAAATTCAAGGGTCCATTACCAATTCCTAACTGAAACTTCATTTCCTAAATTTCACAGCACCCAAAATGAACCTATAGTGCACAACAATCGATCCAGACCCTAAAGACGTTACATACATGTGGACTTCAATTCTCGGCATACAATCTTCAAAACTAAAACAGACCTGAGCATTTGAATTTTTCATTGTTTTAATTCTGGCATTCAACGTCAAGGGAAGTCACACATCCAGACTGTTCGGGATACGTGAGTACTGCTAAGGTGTTTGCCCACCCCAGGGATTAAAATATATATTAATTTAGATCAAGAAATTAAACATAAATGTCCAGAAATCAATTCCAACTTACAAATTTCGGTCCCAATCCCTATCTATAATTTCTGCCGTGAAAATTTTCGGACACAAAAAAAACAACTACAACCTCAATAATACACATACAGGTCTAAGTTATTCATACTACACAAATTATCATTCCACAAAAACCACTACAACGTCAATAATACACATACAGGTCTAAGTTATTCATCCTACACAAATTATCATTCCACAAAAACCACTACAACCTCAATAATACACATACAGGTCTCAGTTATTCAGCCTACACAATTTATCATTCAACCTATGGGGCGTACCGTTTCCTGTTCGCCTGCTCCGAGAGTCGCTTTGCGCTCCGTCCCGCTCCTTCTCGTCGACTGTAGAGACTACACTGGTACCTCCCAGCCAAACGCTAGGGGTACTCTGCTTCCCCCTTAGCCCCCCGAGCCGCAAAGGGGCCACACACAGTCCATATAGTATACCTAGCTTCCCAGCTCACCTCTACGGCTGAGCTAACACTCTAATCCAGCTGAGAAAATCCCAAATCCTCACAAGCAATCAATCCAGTTTACAATTTCGGCAGCATAACAATACCTAATAGCTCCTCCCTCTTTTTCCCCCATGCCCCTTTCTTTTTATCGAGTTTTGACCTAAATCACATTTATTTTAAGTTTTAAACAAAAACCCTCTAAAAATTCTCTGTCTTACAAGTGTCACTCATCCCCCACGTTTCTCCAAAATTATTTCCCCCCCCTTTAAAAAAAAAAAAAAAACAAACTCAAAAAGGTAAATGCGTTAAGCATCCTTTCATTTTATTTTTAAATTCATATATATTTTTTTTATACTCCCGCTCGTTAAATAATTTTATTACTATTGGTTCAATCTGAGTTTATGTATGAGTTTTAAGGTATATAGTTTAGTCCCTTAAGCATTCAATTTGTTTATTCTTTCAATATGTTAATGAACTCTCATTGAAGGTTGCGTTTAAAGAAGGAGAGGCCTTCAATGAAATTTATTGTCTGAGTTAACTAAAACTGTACTTATGTATATTTTTATTTTTAAGAAAGGTTGTGTTTCAATTTGAATGAAGGTTATGAGTTCATTAAAAGTTAAATGGTTGAAAAATATTATGAAATCTAGTATYCGTTGATATAYTGGTTGTATTTGGATGAAGTTAATGTTAATAAATCCAAGAACTAGAGCTCAAGTATGTTCTAAAATTTGTATTCTCCTTGCACTGCATTGAGGTGCGAACTCTAGCCTAAAATCTCATAATGATGTTTTGCTTAATTATTTTAATGGTTATTAGGATTAATTTCTATTACTAATGATATTTGGGTATAGGATTAGGTCAAGGTTCATAGGAGCTATTTCATTTAGAACTAGGGTTAGGCTCTTTTTAGACTTGGAGTTAGGGCCTTTTTCCTTAAGGTACGAATTTTTTTTATCTTAGAGAAGTTTTTTTTTTTTACTTAGGTTTAGATTTTGAATTGGACGACGATTTGTTTAGGGGTGTTGTTTAAAGAATTTATTAAGGCATTATTGTCTTAGGGCTATTTAGGTTTGTTTCCTTCATCCACATCAATGCGACGTGCCCTTCAGGATGCATCACGTGCTCCAAGGGTGCCACTCGCCTCGTTCATTTCCTTTGCGCGACATGCCCTTCAGGATGCACTACGTGCTCCAAGGGTGCCACTCGCTTCTTGCGTTTCTTTTGTGCGACGTACTCTTCAAGATGCACCACGTGCTCCAAGGGTGCCACTCACCAATTGGACTGATTGGTAGACATCTATAACCCCTCGAGTCAACACTCCGCTAGTTGAACTTGTGGGAGACTAATGGATCTAAGGAATAAGGCCCTCGCCTTATTGCGCACCCCTTATAATCATCGTGAGCGACTGTCGCAGTCTTCCCTCACGGCATCGTGGATCCTCTCGAACTAGGCAATCGTTAACCTACAGTTCGAGCCACGGTGGGAGTGCTAGTAGGCAGTGGCAGGGCTATTGTCCACCCCTCTCCCTCAATCTCTATGGAAATCATGTGTGGCCCCTTTACTCCATATGTGAGTCTGGTCGAAAAGCTATTGTCAGCCTGCATCATCGACAATCGTGTCAGAACATGTCAACATCAAATCATCAAATCAATGAAATATCACAGTAAATAAATCAACCCAAATAACACACTCCTTGACTCAATCCGGAATCCAAGGGGGTTCTACCAATGCCTCTGCATCCTCAAGGTACAAAACCCTGCACACTCAATAAAACTGAGTCAATAGCAGTTGTCTACATCAAATAGTAAAACATCATGTCGTCTATCAATCACATCATAATCAAGTATAAATGGTTTAACATCATAAAAGTCCAGATCACTTGCGAGCGAGTGTCCTCAAAGAATAAGTTTTCTCAGTACGCCAGAGCGGGATGTTACAGATACACATGAATCTTTTTGAGGATGCTTCCTTAATTATGGGTTCAATGCACCTCCAACAGTTTCATACTTTCGAATACTCTGCCTTTCTTCCTCCAATTGGTGCGATTAATGTGGCGTCCCATCGATCCTTTCCATCCTTTAATTCCGCTTACCGTTGTCTTGTCGTACTAATTTTGCCGACTTTCATTTTCTCGCTTGTTTCCCTTTGTATGTGACCATTGTCATTCTTCTTGCCGAGTTTGGGTTCCTATGTGTCAATGCCATTTCTTCCTCCAACGCACTGCGCCTCTATTGGTAGTAATTATAGTTTTTTTTTTTTTTTAACTATGCGGTGGCTGGTTGAATTTCCTTGTACAACTTTAGTTGGCTCCCATTGATCATCCCTCTGAGTTCTGTGCATGATAAATCTTTAATTGTACATCTCCTCCATATATGATATATTTTACCTCGTATGGTCCCCACGAATGCATTCTTTGATTTCTTCGGTGCTGAAACGATTTGATGTCATACATCAGTACTAGATATCCTTCCTTGAATTTTTTCTTCTTTATGTGTCTATCATGCCAAGCTTTGTCCCTTGCTTTCTGAACTTGTTGGTGGAATCTTGCTAAGATCTGATATTCCTCCATGGTGATTAACTGATTTAGTCTATCCTTTACTACGCCTCATTCTATCATTTGTGTAATTGCTGCTACGCACAACCTTTGTACTAAAAATTATAATGGAACCACTCCTTCTTGGCCATAAACCAGTTTAAATGGTGTGTTCCCTATCAAATTTTTGCACGGAGTCTTGTAGGCCCATAATATTGTTGGTACTTTGAGTTCCCAGTCATCCCTGTTGAAGTTACATATCTTTGTCAGCACGTTCTCCAGGATTTTGTTGAATGCTTCAACTGTGCCATTTGCCTATGGGTGATATGGTGTGCTCTTGTGATGATGGACTTCAAACTCTTCAGTCATAGCATTGATGGTGTTGTTTATGAAGTGCATTCCTTGGTTTCTCATCAAAACTCTTGGGCATCCAAATCGAGTGATTATTTTCTCAAATAAGAAGTGTGTTGTTGTTTTTGCGCTAAAATCCTTTACTGGTGTGGCTTCCGCACAACTTGCTAGGTACCTCATCACGGTGATAATGTACCTTGATCCTGTTCTTTTTGCTGGTGGGTTGATAGGTCCCACAAAGTCTATTCCCCACTTATTGAATGCCTGTAATGTTACTTGTGGTCGTAATGGAATCTCATCCCTTCTGTTGGGTTTGCCTACCCTTTGACATACATCACATCTTTGACAATACTCCTTCGAGCCTCTTTGAATCGCTGGCCACCATAGTCCTGCACACAATACCTTCTGTGCATTATCTTTTTTCTGCATAATTCCCTCCTGCTATTCTCTCATGGGATTCTATTAAGACTCTTGGTATTTCATGTTCTAACACGTACCTTTGTAAGATGCTATCAGCGCCCATTTTGTATATATGTACTACAATCAGTTGATAGTTGGCAGCGCGAACTACCAGGTTTTTCTTCTGCATGGTGCTATATTCTTGTGATGCAGTACCTATGCTCAAGTACTAAATGATATCTGTGAAGTACTCATTAGCGATCTGGATTAAGAATAGTTGTGCATCCAAAAATTTGTCTTCTAAATTTGTAGGTTCTTATCCATTTGTGTCACTTGATAGGTGGTGAGGTCCTGCGTTCAATTTTCCTAGTTTGACGATTACTTCAAAGTCAAATTATTGGAATAGGAGTAACCATCGACAGATTATCCCCCCTAACAATGGATTTTTGACTAGGTATTTAAGGGCTGAGTGATCTTTGAACATCTTAAAGTGTTTTCCCAATAAGTAGTGTCTAAACTTTTGTAGTGCATAGAACATAGTTAGGCCTTCTCTTCTGTCGTGTTATAGTTTTTTTCTGACTCTAATAAATTTATTATCGCAAATGATATCGGGTGATCCAAGTCCCCTACTTCTAGATGTGCCAATATAGCTTCAAGTGATATGGCTGATGAATCTACATGGACGTGGAATGTCTTCTCCCAGTCTGGAAACACTAATATTGGTGCGGTGACCATATTTTCCTTTAGGGTATCCAGACCATGTTGACACTCGTCATTCCTCTGAAAATTTGTGTCCTTTCTTAGAAACGTTTCCATTGGTGCAGTGATCTACGTGTACCCTTTGATAAACTTCTTGTAGTATCACGTGTGTCACAACATCGCTCTTAGCTGAAAGACTGTTTTTGGTGGTGGTAAGTTAACAATTTCTGCAATATTTGTAGGATCTACCAGTAAACCTTGTTTTCATACTATATGGCCTAATAATATCCCAAACGGTGTTCCAAATATGCACTTCTTTACGTTTAGTGATATCTGACATTGTCTACATCTTTCCAAAATTATTCATAAGACTTCTATATTTTCTTTCAACAAACTATAGACTATCTAATCATCCAAATATACTTCGAGAAATTGGTGGATGAATTCTTTAAACACAACAATGACTACTATGGAAAATATTGTTGGTGCATTCTTCAGTCCAAACGACATTACTATGTACTGATAATATCCCCATTCTGTTGTGAACATGGTTTTGTATCTGTCTTCTTGTGTTATCTTGATCTGATGGTATCCTAAGAATCCATTAGTGAATGAGTAAACTTCGTGTCCTCCTACGTTTTCTAACACTTCAACAATGAAAGGTGTAGGGAATGGGTCATGTAGGTATGCATCATTCAACATCCTCAAGTCGACACATAGCCTTATCCCTCCTTGTTTCTTGTACTATACTACCATTACGCTTATCCATTCTGATTCTTCGATCGGTTCTATGATTCTAGCTTAGAGAATCCTGTCGATCTCAACTTTGAATTTATCCTTATATGTTGCGTTTAGTCTGTAAGGTCGGTGTCTGATCGATCTCACTTCAGGTCTGATTGGTATCTTCATTTCTCCTAACTCTCTGACTATACCCTTCATATCTGTAAATGTTGTGGGAAACAAGTCGATGTATTCATGCCATAACGTTGTTATGCTTTCCATTGTTTTCACATCCCACTAATCTCCAATGTTGGCCATCTTGGTATTCTCGACTTCCCCAATGTTGAATTTATTTACTTTCATCGGCACATAAATACATTATGATTCTATGGGTGGACCTTCCACATCTATTTCTCCTTCTGCTTCTTCAATCCAAATATCGTGTGGATTGTCTTCATCTGGTGATTCCTCTTGTACATGGTAACATGACAACAATTCCTTAATTGTTTGTCTGTGTCATTGTTCTTCTTTTGTGATAAGTTTTATTTCGTGTTCTTTAATGAATATCACTCCTCTTATATTTTTAAGAGAGGAATATATGTTGGGGTTATCATGCTTGAATGAGAAAGTGACTGTGAAATTCTGTTGTAATGTCATCCAGGTCATATTTCCTTTGCACAATTCCTAGTCTGTATACCAGTTTGCTGGTATGCCCTCTAGGGTGTGTATAAACTAATGAGGCCATTCCTTTGGGGGTGTCATTTTCCACGATGTTCTGCACTTCTCCAAGTGTTATTTTGGTGCCCTTTGTCCCTCATATCTCTATTGTTTGTTTTTTCTTTGTTTTGTTCCAAACCTTATGCGCATTCACTGCTTACATTTGTACCAATATATGATTGTCTCTTTGTGTGTGCCCCACCATCTTACAAGTGTGGCCTTGAGTGCTATATCAAGTGATAACTGTCTTTGGTTCTCTAATACTTGGTCTTCATACTGTGTCAAGAATGTTTCCAAATTTTTTACACCATGGAAACTGGGTGGTTCCCTTATTTTTGTGCCTACCCATCTGACTACGCAATCTATTCATGCACATATTCTCATGGATAGTTCATGTAAGCTTTGTTGCTAGTTTTCTAAACCATTATCTAAGTCTCTTGCACATGCGGTAATTCTCCTCCAACTGAGTATCCCATATTCAGTTGGGTTCACATAATCCTCATTGTGCGCATTTGTTCTTTACAACTAGCCAATTTCCTCTAAGTCTAGGCAAGTAGGTTCTACAAACCGCTCCCCTTCTGACGGATACAATGGCGTGCTGACCCTCTATTTTTCTAACTCAAATGTCATTTTTATGGTCTTCAAGTTGATTATGGCTTGGTTTTCAAATGCCCAATCTAGACTAAGAAATGTTGGGTAAGGTGTTGTGCCATCCACTATTACAATGAATTCAAAATCTACTTTAGAGTGCACTCCATCTAGGTCTACTGACACTCCTTTTAGTATACCTATTGGTAGGACTTTGTGTTGATTTTCCAGTTTCAATTGAACAGGTGAATAGTCTAATGTGGGCTCTCCCATGCATTTCCATGTCTTCTTTGGTAATACATTAACTTCAAATCCTAGATCCAATATGATGTCTCCCATATTGAAATCTCCAATATTGGCATTTGGTCTAAAATCCCTACTTGTTCTTCTTCTTGTGTGTAGGTGATTAACTGTTTTGGGTTCTAGTTTTACTTTCGTCTCAATGATACATTTTTATCATATGTTTTGCAATATTTTCATAGATGATGGATCACTTAATACCTTTACACATGATTGAAAAAATACCTTGATTTTACTTACTTGTCCCATGGAATGTATTTCGCTAGTATGATCCAATAACATAGGCATTTCGTATTCTGGCACTTCCTTACTTTGTTACGCAATTTAATTCATCGCAATATTTTCCTTCTGGAATTCTTGTCGGGATTTCTTAAATATCTCCTTTTCCTTCTGCTCTTTGAACTGCTTCCTTCGTTCGACGTTCTTTTTTACCCATTGATTTTGTGTTGGGTCTTGTCGAATAACATCGTCCCCTATTTTAGATCCTCGACGGGTAACTATATTGATGTTTCGTCTTTCATCCCTTGCTTTGGTTGAAATCCACTGAACATTTTGGTTGTTCTGGTTCCTCTTTTCTTGGATATTTACTAGTAGTGCCAAACATTCTTTTGTATCGTGGTCCGATGTGCGACAATACATACAAGTTGTTGGTGGAAGTGGACATTCTCTTGCATAATGTCTCGGTTGTTGACAACTGTGACACACCACTGGTCCTCTAACTCGTCTGAAACCTCCTCTTTCTCATCTGAAACCTTTGTATCCTTCTCTATCTCCTCTCAGCGTATTATACTGAGGTGCCTGATTATGCTGCATGGTATTGTACTGAGGTCGTGTTGCATTGTACTGTGGTTGCGCATTATTGTATGGTTGTTGCGCAGTGTTGTATGGGGATGGAACTGGATTAAACTATGGTACGGCTTGCCTCATCATCATTTTTTCCTGCACTCTATATGCTTATGATGTCCTTTCTCACATCAAATCCATAGTTCTACAATATTTGTCATCATGGCCCACTAACTTGCAAAAGGTGAAGTATGAAATATTTGGGACTGTCTAGTATTTCTGCATCATTGGGCAGTGGTAGGGGTCGTCACCCAATTTCTTACAGACCTCATACCATGGTCCTCCTATGGGTAATGAGTTTGGCATTC
This sequence comes from Picea sitchensis, assembly GCA_010110895.2. Classification (NCBI taxonomy): domain Eukaryota; kingdom Viridiplantae; phylum Streptophyta; class Pinopsida; order Pinales; family Pinaceae; genus Picea; species Picea sitchensis. Next base: position 128,202 of record SNQJ01S0015311.1, read on the forward strand.
CTTCTTCCATATACTACATGAATTTTGGGCATTCATTCTTGTGGTTTCCTTCCGTCCTGCATTTGGTACACCAAATGACTTCTCATTTTTCCTTACTCTTATTTTGTTTTAGTTGAAACATTAAGTTATTCAAGTCCTCCTTTAGCTCTTCAATAGTTGAGTCTGTCTGCTAGTACTGTTTTTCTTCCAGTTGCAAGGGTGCCTGCAGAGCCTCTACTTGGGTCTGGAACTTTTTTTATCACAATGGATATTTCAAGTGTGGGAGCAGTGAATTGACAAACAAGTGCCAATGATGCATGCCATTCATGAGATATTTTAACTTTCCCTTCAATCGCTTGAATCTCTGGTCAATCTCCCATACAGATTATCTTGGTTTTTATCAGTTTTCTATCATCTCATTCATGTATTGATCCTCTGAGATCGGCTTCTTGAACTCATTTATCCGTAAGTTCTTAATGCATGTCAGTGTCCTTTTTGTCCAAGGATCACTGTTTGCATATAAACTCATGTACTGGTCTAATGCGCGGTCTCTTAGCATAATCACTAGCTTCACAATTTTGGTATCTTCATCAGTGATCTATTTTGCTTCCCAAATCTTTGCACAAATGAGCAAATGTTTCTCAGGGTCTTTTGTTTCTTCTCCTCAAAATTATGGTAACTTGATGGTAGGATCGTGTCCTTCCATTATGAACACTGAACTACTACCTCTACGCAGTGTAGATAATTGACTAGTGTTTCCTGAGCTAGCTCATCCAGTTGTTGTTCATAGTGTGGATGTAATTCCTACTGTCTGACTTCTTCTAAACTTTCGTTGTCCAAATGGTGGTGTTCTCTTTGGTGTATTAGTCTCACATGGGTTTATGGGTTCCACATTGACATTAATATGGATAGGATTATTGTATTCTCTTCTCATTCTTGGACCTCTCGTATTCCTCTCATATGTTGCATGCATGATTTACTCAATCTGCTCCACAACCTGGATATCCTCTGCCTCTTCCTCATCACTCACCAAGCCTTCCCTCGCGGCTATGACTCTCTTCTTGGTATTCACCTTGTATTTGTAGGGTACCCCACTATGCATCTTTCCAGTTGTCACCATGATCTACTTGATCTGGTCATCATCCATGATGATTGTGTCCAAGGGTTCCTCCTTCTTTCCCTTATCCATTCCTCCTTCTATTTCTCCTATTTCTATCATTGCTTCCCCCCCCTCCCCGATGCATGCAAGGAATTTTATCTCTTTCAATCCATTGTTAGTACTCATTTGTTATATAGAAGTATACAACAATCAAATGTACCTTCCTCACAGTCCTCATAGAAATTCTTGCTCTGCTGCGTTATACGACTTTGTTGTGTCAACTAAAAATTCTGTTATGAACCCTGCCACAATACTATCAAGTCAAAAATCGACTACGCAGGTAAACTTGTTGTTCACCTACTGTAACTTCTCAATCTGTACTAGGGTCCAATCCAGTTGTTGAATACGGTTTTTTGCATGGTTATCCTTCAACCTTAGTATCAAATCCTGCAATAGATGTGGGAAATCATAGAGAAAGACTTCATGTAAATCCACAAACACATATTACTCAAGATATTTCTGGGGTGTTATTCTAGGTTTTTTTTTATCTTTCTGTGAAAACTCCAACTCTTTTGTTCTTATCCAAGTATCGATCTCTGCTTTTGTGGGATTCCACGGTCTTAACATTCTATTATAATGGCTCATTTCTCTCTTCCCTAATAGTTTCTTGATCCGCCTCCGACACATCTTCGACTTATCTCATCTACTCAATCCTCTCGTGTTCCTACCAATGACAACAAAACCATTTGTTGGTTTTGACTCCTCTATACTGTCTGAGTTTGTTGACCTAGGGTTCATGTCTATTAGGGTTTCCAAAAATGCCTCTACAACTATCAACCCTCCTGGTAAACTAGAAGGCAACACAACACACAGAATGTGATGCATAGTCTCACCCGATATAGATTTAATGGGTGTTTGTAAGACTTAGGCTCTTACAGCCTATGATTGAGTGTGAGATATGAGAACTGAATATTGAACCATTTATTATGACTTGTAAATACAATATACTGTTATCGACGAAGAAGTAGGAAATATAACAACTCATTCATTCAACATAATAATAATTGTTGAAGAAAATAAATATATGCATGCATTCATCACATAACACATATGTTACCAGGGTTCACCCCCTCCTAGGATACATCCACAAAGATTTGTCTCTCAACTCTTTTATTATAGTATTCTGCATCTATAGCACTGTGTGCTTACAACTCTTCTCGGTCAGGTAAGATCTATATGAGGTGGACTAGATCGCACCAAGATCCCGAGCCAGTGATCTAACCCCTAAGATATACCCTCATTTTTCCTCTCTAGTGCAACAACTTATACGAAATAGATCATACAACACAATATTACATATCGCATCAACTCATGCATCATAAAAACAACAACAACAATAATCCAAACCAACACTTATGATACCTAAGTATCTATATTTATACATTTCTGTCTCTTCAGCCGTTTAGAATACCTTACCAAAAACCTAACCCTACCGTCGTTAGGTCTTCCTCGGATGGTTGTGTGATGTTCTTCCTTCTAGCTGTCGGTTTCCTTGTGCATGATTTCTTTCAAAAAATGCCTTAATTTTCCGATTCAGCCTGCTTCCAAAACCTATCCATCCAGTTTTGACTAATTTGGGGATATATGCATCATTCAATGTTATTTCTTGTCCATTTCTAGGATCCCTAAAAATAGACAATATTTTTTTTTCTAAAATTCCTAGTACCTTGAGTTTGTTTCTACCCAATTCAGTGTTATAGTAATCATAAATTTGTGCCCTATAATCATAAATAGAGGTCAATTTCCCTTGGGCACTTTCAATGGAATGCACAATGATGTCCAAATAGGCGGCCAAGGAGACTTTGTTAGGCTTTCTAGTCTCCCTTAATTGTTCCTAAAGGGTTCATAATATAACCAAACCCTCATCAATTTCAATGTTTACATTCATTGGTGGTGGTGGGTTGGGGTTTTGATCTTCTTGGTTTACTTGTGAGCAGTTTAAATTGTATTGGGGTTCCATTGTATTATATATAATGAAATTTAAAATCCATGGCATATAAATTAGGTTCCTTTTTTATTTAAAATACAAAATTATATATATATTTTTAATTTAGATTATTGCGCGAAAAATACTAAATTGGATTAAAATTAATAAAAATGTTACATACCTAGACAAGGTGCCCCCCTCCCTTTCTTCCTATTCTCTAACTCTACTATATTTCCCCAAGTTTTTTGCACAATGGACACAAATCGTGCTCAGACCCTTAATATATTTTTATCACTAGGACCGTGCACGTGGTTTCCCACTAAACCTACGTAGAAATCTACGTGGGGATTCAGTCATATCCAAACCTATATCTATAGGAAGGGTTATGCATTCTTAAGAATGTGCACACATTCCTAAGAATGCGCACACATGTGCATTTTCTTAATCACCCCCTTGCAACTTTTTCGACAACTAAGTTCTTTCACTCACACTATGTAGAGTCAAACCTACAAACAAGAAAAAAATGTGAAAATCCCCCATACATGACAGATAATTGACAGATAATAAGTAGGATTTCCATATTCACCTTCAAAATCATGTAGTGATGTAGGTAATTCATTTCTTAGGATGGAAATTGATTCCCCTCATATACTTGGAAGGTCATCTTCCAAGTAAAGATCATTCAACTATGATGATTCACCTCCAAGATTGACTCATTACATAAGAGAGTAGGTTGTACAAAGAATTTACGGTAGGGGAATGAACCTCGCCTAATGAGTTGAGAGGTAGGTGCATGTGGGAATGTGTTCAGTCCATCTGAACCATGCACATGAAGTTTAAAAAGTGATGTATAAATCCCAATATTTGAGGGTTGTTTAACCATATTCCTTGTGTCCTGTAATCTCTTATAACGTTACTTTAACATATTTGACCATTTTTAGTCCCTGACGTAGGCATAGAAGGACTCTAGTGATCAATAAATCATTGACCTGGCATTAGTTTGTGCGTTGACCATAAATATTTTGCTATTGTCTATTGTTGGAACAAGGGAAGTGAAAATATCAATTTTTATATATTAAAAAGTATCTTGTTTGTTAAGATCTGATTGGACAACGGATTGGAGGTCTTATTGCCACCTTCGCTATTCCCAATGTAAAATATGTTTTCATTTCCAAAGTATTTGGTGGTATATGGTCTTTTTGAATCATAAATTTTTTTATGCATTCGTGGAATGTGGATTAATGTTAGCATTAATTTGAATGTTTCCCCTTAGCATTTTCTGTTGGGTTGAATACATTCTGCAGGATATTGCTATGTTTGATTTATTCTTTATTGTTGTGTTCTTCGAGAGAAGAGTCTTTCCATGTTGCATCTTTTCTTAAATACTTGCACAGGAATACTCCCTTCGATGGTCCTTACTGTCTTAACTATTTACCTAAGAGCTCTGCCAATGTTAAATGTTTATTATATAGAAGCCTTGCAATACAGTTTTGTTCATGGCTGGCATCCCTACTATTGTGCTCCATTATTGTTCATTGTTTCGTTTGATGATTCTAGTTCTTGTTTGATTCAACTTTGTAAAGTTGAGGTCCTGGACTTGCAGTTCAAGCTCTTCGTGGTTGTTCGTTGGTTTGTTGTTCTTCAACTTTCCAAGTTGTTGGACCTGTTGTTGCGGTTTGCATTTTTTGGGGTGCTGAGGTATTCTCATCTTTTGTTGATGGGTAAGTTTCCCTGTTCCTAGTGATTTTCAATATTCTGTTCCAGACCATTTTTTACTGTGCTCTTAGTTTTTGTTCCTGGAAACAATGCGTATTCATATGGCGGATGTCACGTCCATAGTTTTTCAAAAAATTGAAATGCAAAGGCCTTTACGAAAATTGGTTGGGAGCTATCAAAATATGGAACCATTGGGCAGGGTGTAGATGTAGTGTATGCTTCTACTCTATGGGTTAGAAAACTACGTCTTCCTGTTTTCTTTTTTCTGAGTTAAGTTATGGTTTTAATTTTTTGTGGTCTTTATTCTGTTTGGTTCAGTTTCCAGTGTTAGTCTGTTTTCTTCTCATATGCTATGGAAACTAGGGGGATTCAAGTTGAGAAGAAGAAGGTTTAAAGATACATACGGGGATTGGTGCGCTATTTTTATTTTCTTTTTTATTTTGCTAGTTTTTATTTTTTGCCTGTGTTTTTCTCTGTTTTGATAGAAACTGAAAGTAGCTAGCAAACTGCTTCAAAATTATAGTTGAAAAGATGAAAGAGGTAATAGATTTTGAGTCGTATGAAAAAGATACACAGTCCATTGTACATGACAACATTGACGTGGTTTTACATAGGAATGGCCTTTTTAGATTGGATGCATTCTCGTATACTGTTGGGGATTGACTTTTCGATACATTCCAGGTTCTATTGCATTTTCGGTATTCGTCGACCAAGATTCGCAATGGATTGATAGATTATTTCTTGGCCTATTTTTAAAATGGCGATGTTGAGGCTTTGCAGTATTATGAATATGAACTGGAATCTGATTTTCTTCAGCAGTTGCATGGAATACATGATGTGGCTACGTATTTTTCAAAGATGCGGTTGTTTGCATCTCCAATTTTGCCTGTACATCAGAGGGGACTTTGGGGAGATACATTTTGTATTCGGTGGTTGTCTAACTAGCTGAATATATCAGTTGGCATATGGTCATTGACAAGAAAAAAAAGATATCAACTATTCAACAAAATTACATCTGACAATCCATATTGCATTTTGTTCCATGATGCTGATGCCCTCAGTGGCCATTATGAACCACTGTTGTACAGAAAAATTTCCATATGCAATATAGAAGGTCCACGTATCTACTTGTCCATTATTTGCAAAGACCTTCAATCGTAATGGAAATAGATTTTGGATGGCATAGATTGCTATGGTTTACAGCTGGCAACAAATGTTGTGTCTAGCTATGGATATAGTCTATTTAATGCAATTTTTTGTTTGGTAGAAGCTGACTTCGATGTTCAATCGCTGTGTATTTACACTGTACAGTCCTTCTGCAATGGGATTATTGGTGGCAACGAACAGGCTTTTAGGTGCTTGCATCATCATGTTTTCCCATATCTCATGGAAAATATGTCGGCAGTTGGAAGTTGGCAGGAATACCTTGTGAACATGGCACTTCCATATGAAGAAGGGAATATGGAGGGTTGCATATTCTATTTGCAATGGATGTCTATGGTATTCAGGGTTAAGATCCAGGTTTAGTCAGCCTCACCAGCTGGCACTTTCCATTCTTGGGTTATCGATTCAAATTACGATCGAATAATTCACATCCTGTCGTTGAAAATAGATACAACACATATCCATTATGAAACTTTATTTGGATATATCGGTAGTTCAAGGTTGAGTATGCATGCCACCCAAACGACATCGAATCTGCATACATGTGGAATGCTTTTTAGTCAAAACGAGAGTCCTCCTGGTTGCGATATGGTCAGGCAAAGCTTGAACAAAAAAAACATGTGTAGAATTCATTTCAGTTGTGATGAGGCCATAAAGGGCTTAAAAAAAAAACGTAGAGTAATTTTTCACAATTTAAAAAAAATTATTCGTCAAATTCGTCTGACTTCTAATAAGAAAATAGAGGCCTTGAACAAAAAACGTAAAATAGTTTCTGAAAAACTGGGTGAGAGTCAAATTCATCCCAATTTCCACCAGGTCATCCCTCCCTTAGGAAATAAACGTAGAGTAAGTTACCACAACTTGAAAAAGGTTATGTGCGAGAGAAAAAAATACATTGCTACACTTCCTTTTAGAGATAAACTCACATATGACAATGTAAAGAAATTTTTTCGTGAAGAACATAACATAAACATGTGCTCTTGCATATCCCAGAATGGTCATGCAACTATGGCAGTTCGTGGTGTACATGAAAAATAGGAAATAGTTTCTACCCATACTTCCCTGTGAAAAAAAAATGCAAGACAAACCTACATAAAACAAATGAAAGACACTCCTTCCATTGCATGTGCAATTTCTGAACAATTGAATTTTTCAAAAAATAGTAAGTCTTTCATGCCTGATTTGCAAGAAGAATAACTTCGAATGACAGCCCACGATAAACCATTTTCCAGTGATAAAGTTTGTCTTCCATGCAAATGATCGCTTGAAAATGGAAACATTCCACAGTTTGCAACCCCTGACCAAATAAGATGTAATACACCACTAGCAGATGTAAGTGTACTTACAAAACTTGATGAGAGACTTGTATCTCTACGAATTGAATTTTCTCAAATAATACCTTGGGGCTATAAGAGACCCCATATGGGATTAATAGGATCAATTATTAATGTTCTTGTTCAGCTTGATGTTGTGAAAAAAGCATTGCCACAGTTCATTAACAATACAATTACAATTGTTGTGGATCTGAAAAGACGCTTGCAATACAAAAATGTGTATCAGACAGGCAAAGTGTGTGTGCATGTTGTTATGAAAGCATTAAAGGAATTATGTTCCAGGGCCTTGTACAAAGCAGAGAACATTTGTATAAATGCCAACTGGAACAATGTTCTCATAGAAGAACATGGAAACTCTGCAGAGACTCTTGAAAATCCTAGTGATTCTGATACAAGTGATGAATCGAAGACTGAAACACCTATTGAAACATTGGTCCATGGATTCACTAATTCACAATGCATTCATGACTTGCAAGACAAAATTGTCGAAATCGCACCTGGCGAGGGGCAGCGTCCACTTGGAATATTCAAGGATAAATTCGCTAAGGAAATGAGATTTCCAACACAATTCTACGGAGATCCACGTGGCACTAATATTATAGAACGATTCAGTTATCATAAAATAGTCTGATGGGAGCTACTACATTCAAGCGGTTACTTCTCCTGTCACATAACAATTTTTTTTTTCAAAAAATGCGCATAATAATAGAGAAAATTATATCCTTCATGTGGGTCCGAATATGAAAAGGCCAGTTACAAGGAAGAAAGTTGTTGGCCAAGGATGTGAAGTACAAAGTAAAACTAGAAAAAAATATGAAATCTGATATTGGATACATAGATTTCAAGAACATCCGCACCTCTCTTGACTATTTGCAACAACAACAAAAAAAATTGCAATGATCCAGCAATTGGGGCCGCCAATATTTTTCATCACATTTATAAGTGCAGAGCATTGCTAGGATCCATTGGTGGATGTCATTTGTGACCTCCATATTATCAGGAAATGTAAAAAAAAAAAACCATACACTACAAAATAACGACATTGACTACCTCATAAGAAAAGACCCAGTGACATGTCCTCGATACTATAGACATAGAATAATTGATTTGAGACAATTGATATGCCATGATGAACCATTTTTCGGAAAAACATCGGACTACTTTTTTGTTAATGAATTCCAGAATAGGGGAAATGAGTATGACCACACATTGTTGTGGATAGATGGTGCACCAATCTATGGAGCTAATAAGAATTCAGAGATCGAACAATTTTTGGATAAATATATAACATGCAATATAGATCATTTGGAACCAGACCTTGCAAAAGTACATATACATTACCATACAAGAAGTTGTAGAAAATGAAAAAGCTCGCATTGCAGATATAATTTCCCCGTTCCGCCAATGAGAGCTACAAGAATCATAGAGCTAGTTAGTTTAGAGGATAGTGTTGTTGTTGAGAAATCTAAATCCTTGTTTGCATTTCTAGAACAAGGAGGATTTGATGAAATGATGAGCTTTGATTCCTTCTTGACACATGTAAATCTATCAGAAGATGAGTACATCCAAGCCATACAAATAACGCTTAGGCAACCAAAACTCTTCCTTAAATGAAAACTATCGCATATCTGGAACAACAATTTCTCCAAGGACATGTCAGTTATGTGGAAAGAAAATACATATGCACAATATGTGTTGAATGAATATGTTGCAACATCCTACTACACCTCATATATGATGAAGATTGACAAATCTATGACATTTGCATTCAGAAAAATACGCAAAGAACACGAAAGAAGTCATATTGATGCCATACAAATGATACACACCCTTGGCAATACATTGCTTAATCTTCAACAAATGTTTTCTCAACAAGTAGTTCACATTTCCCTTTCTTCGCACCTCACTTGTAGTTCAAGAAAATGTGTCTTCATAAACACATCCCCACTTGAAAAACACACATTTATGCTTAAACCACCGGTTTTGCTGTAACAAGAACCTGACAATTCAGAGGATGTCATATATCGCTCTATTATTGATTATTACATCCAACATCCATCTCCTATTAGGCATATCTGCTTAGTGGAATTCGTATCGCATTACAAAAAAATTGGGACACCCATATCAAAAAGAAAAAAACCCTTTGTTATACGGTTTGCCAAATACAATAAACATTGTGACTATGAAAACTATTGTAGAGAAAAAATGCTACTGTATGTTCCGTTCCATGAAAAATAAGATACATTAATACATAACTTCTCTACATGGGAGGTTGCGTATGTTGCCTTTGAGACTATAGTGCATATCAATGAAGCTAGATTTACCTACAATGTTAATCCAACATGGGCTGATATAGAAGTTGCACTTAATGACCTAGAAAACCCTGGTGATCATGATGAGACATTCAAAAACCAAAAACAACCAGAACTCCTTCCAAGTCCTATGACTTACAAGCGGAATTGCCTTGTCCTCCAGTGGTTGAAAGTGAAAAACGTATCAACCTTCGTTTTCAAGTTACAAAACATCCTTTACTGATTGAAAATAATGAATACCACAGAATAAGATGCCTGTTGAATCGCGAACAACAAACAATTGTAAAGGACATTTCCCTTAAAAAATGGTTGAACATGAATAGTCTTGTGCACGTGTTCCTTACAGGCGGAGCAGGAACATGCAAGACATTCACAGCTAAAGAATTCTTCCAAATGATTATACAAATCTATGATTCAAATAATTGCTCTGATCCTATGAAACCAAAGGGGCTAATAGTTGCATACACAGGAAAAGATGCATACAATGCTGGTGGAACAACAGTCCACTCTGCATTTTTAATGCCTTTAACAAGTCACAGTTTCTTCCACTTAGCAAGGAAATGTTGGATACACTATCTAAGCTTTACAAGGAACTCCAACTTATCTTTATAGATGAAGCATCTTTGATTGGAAATCTCTTCTTGTATTCCATTGACAGCCGGATAAGAAGCATAAAACATGTGCAGACCAAATACTTTGGAAACATTGACATGATTTTCTAGGGCAATCTTTACCAAGCACAACCCATCCAAGATTCTTTGATATTTGAACAACCTATCGTTAACATGGAAAAAATGACCCATGACTTATGGAGAGACAATATTAAATGCTTTGAGTTGCATACTACAATGCACCAAACAGATGAAACATTCATTTCAATTTTGAATAGAATGCGCACAAACTACCAAACATATGATGACTCGACCTATATCAATTTGAGGTGCTTGCGGCATGCACCAACAGATCCAAAGTTCCCTTACATGTTCTAAAGAAATAAGGATGTTGCAAAGCATAATAGCCACGTGATGTCACTCATGCCTGGTGATAATATCATCATCAATTTGATCAACTTGGAAGAAAACAACCATGGAAATGTCCCACGTCATGAACATTCATTCACTTTACCTTTGCATCTTGCACTGAAATTAGAAATGCTAGTTGAAATATATGCTTGTAACTATGATTCAAAAGATGGTTTGGTGAATGGTGCAGATGGGATACTGAAAGGCTATATGAAGACTAAAAAAATAGATGTCCTTTGGATTAAGTTCCATGAACCTCATATAGGAAAGTGACAAGCAAGCAAGTTGTCTTATCTATATAATTCAAACACTGCAAGCGATTGGACTCCTATTTTGCGAATATCAAATCCAGTATCGACATCAACAAAGATAGGTTGATTGAAGATTCACAAACAGTTTCCAATTAAACTTGAATGTGCACGTATAGTCCACAGATCACAAGGCCTACCACTTGATAATGTTGCATTTCATCTTGCTGGAATTTGGATACATGGACTTGTATACACAGCACTATCCCATGTCAGAAGCATAGAATCCTTGTATTTACTAAGTCCTCTGACAAAAGATAACTTCAGAGTGAAACATAAAGCTGATACTGATATGGAAAGACAAAGGACCATCGCAAAATGGCAACTCCATTATGATTACCAATCCATACAAACAAATTCATCTGTATCAATACTTTCGCTTAACACACACAACTTAAATGCACAGATGGAAGATATATTGAATGACTATGATTTAATGCAATCTGATATTTTGTTCTTGTAGGAAACACACATGGCATTATGCATGCAGAACAAACAATTCCTGAATCACAATTGCATATCAGGTTACATTAGACATGGGGTAATGATACTGGTGAAAAAAAATGTACCAATTTTGGACCACATACATATCGAAGAAAATAATGTTGAACTCGTTCTTGCCAAAAAAAATTCCCATGGGACAGAAGTTGCAATACTAAATCTGTACACTGCTCCCCATGAAACTTTCTTCAACATAGTAAATGTTATTTCCAATGCATTGGACCATTTCCATGTGAACGGATCCATTGTACTTGTAGGAGACTTCAATATTGACATGCTACAAAATACTGGGAGAACAAAAGAATTACAAAACTACATGTGCAAATACAGTCTGCGGTTTCTTCTGAACAACACAACCCATTTGCAAAATGCACTTATTAACCATGTTAGGTCCAATGTACCCATTTCTCAATATAGTATGTTTGTCTTAGACACATATTGGTTTGATCATGATACAATTGGTATTGCACTTGAATTATGACATATACATCAAACTTATTGCAAACTCATATTTCTATGTTTCAAAGAATATATGTATCCCTGATTTCTACACATAGTGTTCTGGTGAGCATACAAATGATCTTCTACTCTAATTATAAAATATACATTGTGCAAAAAAATAAAAAATAAGGTACATCCTCAAAAAAACTATTTGTGACTCTATTCATCTTATTCAATTTTTTTTGTGTATATATGTACATAGTAGTTTCCCTTTTATTTACATCTGAGCTTATGTTCATATCCCTTTTTTTTGTACTTTTGTTGATAGAAACAGAAAGGGAAACTAGAAGGCGCAAAGAAATCCTACCCAGAGATGCACACGAATCAATGCAAAGGTGCATTCTTTTTCTGCCTCTGTTCCATAGTAAACAGTTTTTCCTTTACTTTCTTTGAATTTTTCAAACTTGTTTACAGGTATGTTTTTTTTTTTCCTTGCGCCGAGAAGCCACTACGTTGCATGTTCGCCATCCAAAAAAACTGCAATGTTGAGATAGCCAGCATGCTAGTCCATTTGTCAATATGTATATAACCATACTATAATTGTTATTTGTAGGACATAGAACATTAGAGCCACAATGTACAACCCACAAGTGCGCGATCCAAATAAGAGGCTAAGTATGGAATAAGGGATCTGTGCATCATAAGCAATTTGTAGGGCACTGAACAATAGACACCAGTTTATAACCCCACCAACCTGACAACGCATGATGCACAAATTGTACATGCTCTATAAATTCTCAGCCACTCCGCAAGTCCACTTTTCAATTTGTATATCGTAGAACTGTATGTGCTATTTGTAAAACACAGAACAATAGAGGCCTATTTTTTGACCCCTCCTATCTAAGAACCCGCAAGTATGGAATGCGATATCGGTACATGATCTATAAAATCTCGTCTGCATACTTTATAAAGGCACATATTTATTTTATCCTCGTTTCTACACACATTGATCTGGTAATCACAGACTTGGTGTTGCACATGAATTATGAAATGTGCAGTGGGAGTTAGACAGAGCCCTTTGCTTTGCTTAGGAAATTTTGAACCCGCTAGCTTGAGAACCCAATTTCAATGTGGTGTAAATCGACCCAATGTATAACCCACAAATATGTATTGCTCGTTTGTGGGAATCAACTAGCCCTGGAGTAGAATGTTGAGCTGGTCACCTTGCAAATCCACTTCTCAATTTATTATCATAAGATATTTGCAAGGCATCGAACAATAGAGCATCGTTTTTTACCCCGCCAGCCCGACGACCTGTGATCCAGAAACTGTAGATGGTCTATCAAATGTCGGCCAGCCCGCAAGACCTCTTCTCAGTTTGTATATCGCGGAACTTTGCGTGCTACTTGTAGAACACCGAACACTAGAGGATTTCTTTTGAATATACCCGCCCGAGAGCCACGATGTCGAACCATGCACCTTTATACTTGGCCATTCCTTCCTTGCATGCTCTTCCCCGTGGCCATTACCTTCACACGTGTGCATGATAAAAAATATTTTATATATATATGTGTGTGTGTGTGTGTATGTCTTCTTTCTAAAACTTTAATGATAAGAGGTCATCGTTTAGCTACCATCTAAGCTGTCATTGATGCACGCAAGGCTCAAGAAGTTTTGACATTCATGCAATTTTTGTGAATCATTTTCTTCTCCCTTCCCATTTTTAATTTCAAATGACATGGAATGTCATTCACACACCACTAGCTTGCCTCATTCATGAAACTTCCAATCGCTTCCCAGTCTTAATTTCAAATACCATGCAATGTCTTTTGCACGCCGCCAGTTTGGTTTGTTCACAAAACCTCCTATCCTTAAATGTTGTTGGTCGTAACCCTCACCTTCTCACTTCTAATTTTCTAATAAATACTTTTTACTTCTAACAGGTCACCATACAACACACATAGATATTGTCATTAATGAGGAGATTTTCCATTCACACACATTGAAGCAATGTTTGCGGGGGATTATATTGTCCCCTCCATTTCTTCATTTCAAATAGCATTTGGAGCCAACCAACCTTTTGATAAAACACTGGCAGTAGTTTCACAGTAGTTTTGTAGAGACATAGTGAACATCTTTCTCAAGAGCTTCCCGTGCAGAAGAATGAAAAAAACATTGTAGGGGAGTTGGAGCAACCCGACATTTACCGTCAAATCATGGATCTTGACACTGATCTATAAAGCATATTCTGCAACCTTGATCATCCCGCACACATAATTCAGCATGCCTTCTCAATGGACATCGTTGGTAACGACATTTTTGACGAAGATGAATCCTTCGTATTCCAGAGCATTGTTTTTTAAACCGAATCAAAAAAATTAATCATTGAAAAAAGAGATGTAAAAAATAAGAAAAGAAAACATCTTTCAAAACTTGACCTTGCCAATATGAATGCATCCAAAATCTATGAACTTCACAGGGAAACTAAATATTCTCTTCATGATTCCGTTGGAGTCATTGAAGATGAAAATGCCAGACTAAAGAACCGGATTAAGGAATTAGAGGAAGTTGTGTTTCTTATTCCATTTCTTGGTAGTTCCTTGGAAATAGCCATGTGTGTGACTATGTGCACTCCTACAACAAATCTAAAAGGGTCCTCCATATTCCTTGCATCCTGTAGATGATATGTCGAGAAAAATATCAACAAAATAATAGAACTGATTGCCAAGGCCTGGGAAACATCACAGAATATGGATTCCCTGGGGAGCAGGGCACATAACTTGCTCCTACTTCTGTAGATGGATTTAAAGAATGAAGAAACTTTCTATGTGCACTCGGTCATCCCTTTCACCTTTCATGTCAACAAAATGCTAGAGACGAGAAGAACAAAACACGATATCCCGTCCAAAAAATGGCTCACTCAATTAGAAGCATGTTGAAAACATAAAGTGAAGAACTTGTACCTAATTGTGCAATTGTGTGAGAAAGTAATATCAGAAAAAGAAACATTATTCACAAAGCTCACCAAAATAGACTTAGCAGGAAAGACAAACGGGTTCCAGGATCCCATCTTAATCCTTAACTCACTGACGTTAACCAAGCAAGCTTTTGATCAACAAGTTGATAATTTGAAGGATTTGTCTTTAGAATTTTTTTAAAGAATTGTTGAATATGATGAAGAAGAGGTGCACAACTGGCTAGTTGGGTATTCTCTACAGAATGGAGACATTCATGAAGGTCTGTGTAAAATTTTAATTGATCTAAGTAAATTAGAAAATGAAATTTTCAACATTCGAATCCGCAATGACATTAACGTTGCTCGCTTGAAAAGCTATATTGAAGAGAACTTGAAGTGGATCAGCCATGAAATCCAACATGCAAATGCATAAATCCTCTGTGTATCAATCCAATTATTGAAGCAGGCTGCCCACAAAAACTAGTAGGGAAAGGAATGATCAACCAAACACAAAAATTACTTATACGTACCATCCTTGTAAGTGTATAGCGATAGTCCTTTCTTTATCAATACAATTATTCCTTTTCTGAGTAGAAATCTATAGATAAAAACCGATCTTCGCATTTCTACTTTTCAGGTATTACATTCTAGCGTGTCCAACTTCTTTCCACACTCCTATTTCTTGTACATATTTCTGTTCTGGTCCACGGGAGCCCCAATCCCAGTTTATATGACAAACACATTTACATTTCCAGCGATATGTAACAATTTTTTTTTTTTCATATATTCCAAATAAAACTATTTTGTTGTCTCCTTATATATTTATGTCTTCCTGGATTTTTTATCTTCAACTATGATGAATGTGAATTCATTATGTTTATTTTATCTCTATTCTCTTTTTTTCTTTTACAAAATAAAGTATGACATAAATCACTCACTCAAATTCGACATATCATATTTCACACATATATATGTTTCTTTAAATTTCCAGGAATATGTAACATGTTTCATTTTTTTCCAATTTTTAGCCCCCTAGCTCGACAACCCGCGCTCCAAAAACTACCTAAGTATGTAATCTGGGCTCCGCCACACTATATAGAATGACGGTTTCGTACATGCTCTATAAAATAAAATATTTCGTATGTATAAAAGTAATTATCTAATTTAAAAAATTACGTTTTTGCTATGTACAATTTATGCTCTCCAAGAACCTATTGTTTGATACATTCCAATTTGTTGTATCCATGATCCCCTGTTTTAAAGAAAAATAATTCGGGAATGTTATTTATTTGGTCCTCCTGTCCACCACCCTGTGTAACAGACATTGGTACTATATTTTTGGAACATTTTCCCACCACCCTCTGTAAAACCTATATAAAGAAAAGTAATTCCCGACTGTTAAATTTTTGGGACACAAGCCCCTTGAAATTCAAATAGTTCGTAGGTCCCATTATCAATTTGTACAKCACGTAACTCTCGGTGCTATTTGAAGGTCATGGAACAACATAAACYTGCTTTTCAGGTGCCCATTCCGAGAACTCGCCATCCAAAAACTGGCTAAGTATGGAATGAGGGTTCTGTCTATGCTCTAATTCAAGAATGCTACTTTTCCTCCTTCTTTTATGTGTTCCTAGATTTTTCATTTTCAGAATGAACTATGACATAAATAACTTACTCAAATTTCAGATACCAGATTTCACTTATATATATATATATATGTGTGTGTGTGTGTGTGTGTGTGTGTGTGTTTCTTTAAATTTTCAGCAATATGTAACACGTTTTATTATTTTTTTATATAAATGTCATAAAATTGTGTTCACTACTTTATTTCTACTCAGACGTAAAGAGATTGTCATTTCTT
The DNA here is from genome assembly GCA_010110895.2 of Picea sitchensis. Classification (NCBI taxonomy): domain Eukaryota; kingdom Viridiplantae; phylum Streptophyta; class Pinopsida; order Pinales; family Pinaceae; genus Picea; species Picea sitchensis. The sequence continues at coordinate 144,882 of SNQJ01S0015311.1, forward strand.
GCATCTTTGCAACATGTTCTGCACAATGTTTGTCACAAAGACCCTTAAAATTAAATAGTCCGCAAGCCCGCTTCTCAATTTGTACACAGCCTATCTCTGTCTTCTCTTTGTAATACATGGAATGGGGGCTCCGTCGTTTTTCTATAAAATCTCATCCCCATACTTTATGAAAGTACATATTTCGTATCTATAAAAGTAAATGTCTGCTTTACAAAATTACATATTTTCTATGTATAGTTTATGCTCTGCAGAAACCTATAATTTCAGGAATTTCAATTTCTTGTGTCGAGGAGCCCCTGTTTTAAAGAAAACTAATTCGGAATGCTATTTATTTCGTTCTTCTTCCGACCTCCCTATGTAATAGACAATGGTACTATACTTTTTGCCCTCTTTTCCACCAGCGTATGTAAAACCTATGTAAAGAAAACTAATCCACGAATACTAAATTTTTCGGACACGAGCTCCTTAAAATTCAAATACTTCGCAAGTGTGATTCTCAATTTGTATATCACAAAACTACTGGTGCTATTTGTAGGGAACAGAAGAACAAAAGCGTGTTTTTCAGGTCCCCAGCCCGAGAACCCGCGAACCAGAAAATGCCTAAGTCTAGAAGTCACTTTTAAAAAAAAATAAAATTTGGGAATCATATTTGTTTCATACTTTTCTCCACTAACCTATGTAACAGACGTCAGTACTTTTTTTTTTTTTACTGTAGCAGCATATGTAAAAAGGAGAACTAATTCGGGAATTCTAAACTTGTTCGACATGAGCGCCTTCAATTTCAAATAGTTCACAAGTCCATTTGTCAATTTGTATATCGCACAACTCTACGGACTATTTGTAGGACACATAA
>SNQJ01S0015311.1:164857-180652 GCA_010110895.2 Picea sitchensis
TTCATGTTTACTCCTACTAGCACTTATTTTCCATGGCCTACGTTGAAACACAAGTGATGCTTTTACTTAGAGGCTAAACATTGACATAAGGTTAGGCTATGGATTTGGTCACTCACAAAGTTTAGTTGAGGGGCACACATTAAGGAGGAGCCGTATTCCTTACTAACCATTGGTATCTCAACATGGATGGCAAAGGTTGAACTAATATGGTCTCAATAGTTGCCCCATTTTCCAACTAAAAAATTTGGACTTTTGAAGGGGATACTCTTGAACGGGAGAGAGAAGTGTGGCACCCTTGATGTTGATTTCACATATGCATTTTTATTAATTTATGTGAAAATTTATAACATGTGGTTGATTGATTTATTGAGAATATAGCTAAATATATTTCATAACTAAGAGAAATGGAATTGTTCATTCAACCGCAAAATGAGATTCAAAGCCAATATTTTCACTGCAAGTCAACATAATAACACATCTCACATACACGCATGGATGAGATAGTAGTGGAGAAAACAAAGTTATATTGAAAGAGTATCACTTCTACATAAGTGATGATCGATGCCATGAATTAGCCTACATATAACATTGTTTTCACTTGTTCTAAAATCACCTGAAGGAAAATAAAATACCGATGGATCAACATTGTATTTGGTGAGATGGTTGCGCAAACGAGTTCCAAAATGCTAGTGTATTTCAATGGTTGTGTATGTTTCACAAAAAACTAAAGGTACCACACATATGGAACTATTTTGAGTCTGGGAACCGGGAAGGGGAGCATGATGGAGTAGGTGCATGCATAAAAAGAGAATTACACAGGAAATAAATGAATGTCACTACTATGTCCCTCATTCAAGATGCAAAATCCATTTTTGAATGATGTTCTTCAGTAATGGGAGAGGGAAAAGGAACCCGTGAAGACAAATCACACAAGAAAGGACGTGTACATAAATATTTTGGGGAGGTGGTCGATGTAGATCGATCATAGTGGTATGAATGAAAACAAATCTAGGGAACTAGAGGATTCCATTCAGTTAGAACATTAGATAGTGGAACAATTGAAATATGGACGAGAAAACACTCTTGCTTTTGTGGTCCATGCAGTAGTAATGAATGGGATGATTGTGAATTGATAGAATCGGTTAATAGATGGGATCATTTATCACTGCCCATTGTTCAATGTATAACTATGGAATTATCCCAATTTGAGGAGGACCAATCAAGTATTTCAACATATTATGATCATGTCTCAGATTTCATAGTGCCTAGTCTTTTGAATCCTTCGATTAATTTTTGAATAAATGTAATGAATGTGTTATGCTTTGGTCATTTAGTGGAATCACATTTTGGCACTCCATTTATTGCATAACACATATCTGCAATAGTTTACCCAAGAGATAATGAATGGGGCACTAATTAATGGCTGACATGATGCTTAGAGGGAAAATAGACCCTCATGTGATCAATAACAGACTCAGAAGGAATTAAATTTATGATAGGGTCGATGGTTATTAAAGGAGAATATATGACATAGGATGAAAGAACATAAAAGCAAGGTGGTTATGTGTTTCAAGATTATAAACCAAGTCAAGTTGTATACCACTTTATAGACTTGGTTATTGGTACAAACCTCCAACTAAAAACAATGCCAAGTAAGAACTCATCAAAGGTATGATACTTCTTGTCTTACTCTGAGCATGAGAAGTTAATGGAAACCGTCAGTATTAGAAGTGATCACGATGGTCTACTTGAACGACCATATAGGTATGTAAAACAAATTATTTTGGCTTCATTTTGACTACTGTTAAAATATGTGTAATGTTGTTAAAATATACCCTGCCTTAAAATATACCCATTCCATGCTTTAATTTACCTTGCCTTTCCTTTCCTTTCCTTCACTTGCCTTTATGTGATTTCACTTTCCTTTCCTTGTCTACAGTTTCCATGCCATGCCTTTCCTTCACATGTCATGTCTTGCATTCACATGCCATGCCTTCACTTTCCTTTCCTTCACTTTCAATGCAATGCCTTGCCTTCACTTGGCATGCCTTTCCTTGCCTTGCATTCATTTTTCGTGCCTATTCTTGCCTTTCCATGCCTTTCCTTTCCTTGCCTTCCCTTAACTTGCCATACCTTTCCTTTCCTTCACTTGCCTTCGCTTGCCTTCACTTTCCTTATCCTTCCTTCACTTGCCATGACATGCCTTCCCTTCATGATGCAGGAGCATCTCAAGTGAGCCAGCGCAGAAAAAAGGCAGCTGGACAAGTGCCAACGCAAATTTTGAAATTACCTTGGAGTTGATGCACAATCTTAAATGAAGTCATTAAGAAGAGGCACACTTGTAAAATGTAAACGGACCTCAAGCGATTTTCTCTCGTCCTTAGTAGGTAGAAGACATTTATAGTAGTTAATGCAAGTAGGTATAATTGAATGTGTAGATTAGACAGTTTTAGAGTGCAAGAGGGAAATGGGATATAAACACCCTCATTGTGTATTGTAACATTATTATGATGAGCATAAAAAATTAAGAGGAAGAAGAGCATAGAAGAGAAGCAGAGAGCTGTGTAGCAGACTCCATGTACAGAAGTTCTGAATTTATACAAAGAAAGTTGTGATTCAGACTCATGGTGTTCATATATTCTCTGTGTGTGCATCTTTGAATGTTATGCTCATGAATGTTTTACTCTTTCTGTCATGCAATTGATTTTATGCTATGTTTGAATGATTTCTTGTTGAATGTCTAAAATCTGAGAGGAAAGGGTAATGGAATGAGTTTCAATTGTTTCTCTATCTGAGCAAGAGTTCCTGCAAGGAGTGCAGCTGAAGTGTCCGCAAGGAGTGCGTTGACAAAGGGTTCAGATAGGGTAGCTTTTGTTCTCGTTCAGAAGTGCAGTTAGGCATAGGACTCGTGCAAGGAGTGCACAGGATGAGTGAAGTCTCAGGTTTGTGGACCTAAGTGAAGTGTTGAGAGACTTTTGCTACACGTGTGCGCAGAGTCGAAGGTTTTCAACACTTGGAAGTGTTTGAAAATCTATCCGCAAGGAGTGCGTGCAGGGATTTTCTGAAAGCTTCATAGTTGGAAAAAGTTCAAAATAATTCGAAGCCTTTGAAGTGGCCAAAGGAAAGCATAGAAATGAAGGACCGCAAGAGGACGAGCTCTCAGAGGAAGAGACGGACGGTCAGAATTCTCTGAGGAGGATTCTCAAAATTCCGTGAGTCGTCAGATCTCACGGAAGAGCAAGTGAGTTATCGTGAGTATTTCAGAAGGTTCTAAGCTGAGGAGGGGTAGAACCATAGATCGGAGCCATAAGGGCCATTGGATTTATACGTGGATTCTTGTATCAGGATTTCGTGGGTTGAAATTCCGTAAACATTGCAACGGGAATCACGATATCCCGAATCGTGAAGTCCCAAAAGATAAGGGGATTGTGTGGGCCACAACGGAGTCAGTAAGAGGACAGGTGGTGCACCATTGACACGGAGTGAACTCCGTTGACGGTTTCAGAGTTTCACGGAGTGAAGTTCCGAACACATTGCATTAGGATTCGTGATATTGCGAAGTCCGAAATCCCGATAGAGGTGAAGTGGCGTTGAAAGTCAAATCTCGCAAGTGTATCAGAGTTTCAACAAATCGTGATTCGGGAGTCGGGGAGATAAGTTCCACGACATCGCGATCATCAAAATCGTGATAGGGAAAATCTCAAAAGGAAAAAGGAAGGGTCAGCATTGATTGTATCGAGATTCGGGGATTCAAGAGTCCAACGCTTGACCACTGGATTCGCGAAGCTGTGAAATCCAATCTCCCAAAGTGTAACGAGGGGATCCCATGAGAGTTTGTTGTGGGTGCATATTTCTTTATTGGGAAATAGAAGATCCGTTAGAGTTCTTCAGGCCGTGATAAAGGAAAGATCCTGTGTTAACGTGGACCTTCCGACCTGCGGGTTGTGGAGGGAGCGTGCGTCGGCGTCACTTCACTTTCCTTGTCATTCATGCCTTGCCTTCACTTGCCTTTCCTTTCCTTCATTTTCCATGCCTTTCCTTCACTTTCCTTTCCTTTCCTTCACTTTCCTTTCCTTTCCTTCACTTTCCATGCCATGCCATGCCTTTCCTTCACATGTCATGCTTTACCTTCACATACTCCAAAAACTAGTTTTCTAGTGGAAGGAATGACAATGGAGGGCCCCCCTTAGGTGAAACTAGGTGCTTCAGATCCAATCAAATTGGCATTTCTCCCATCTGAATCCTGGTTTCAATTTTATTGCGAGTTGTAACTCATCTGTTCGAGTTATTCAAGGACATGTTGTCAATTTGGTACGACGGAATAAAATAGAAACCGAGTGTCATAACGGAGTTCCGTAAGATCCCACAAGTCTATTTTTCCAAGGCCCATGCAACTACAGTACCCATAAATTTTTGACACAATATTCTTGAAAATCAACCTTCTCTTCATAAATTGCACTATGCCTCATTGACCAAATCCCTAGTGCCGGAGACACTCCAAAAAATGGTTTTTTCGATGGACAGAATGATAGTGGAAGGGACCACCTAGTTGAAACCTAGTTCTCTAGATCCAATTAAACTGATGGTTTTCTCATTCAAGTATCGGTTTAACTTTTACTGGCAGTTGCAACTGGCCTCTTCAAGTCATTCATGATCATGTGGCCAATTTGGTTCAGGGGAATAAAATCTGAACCGAGTGCCATAATGGTGTTCCATAAGCTCCCAAAAGTCAATTTGACCAAGGCCAATGTGAATAAACTATGCACAAATTCTCAACACAATGTTATTGAAAATCGACCTCATCTACAGAAATTGCACTATGCCTCATTGACCAAAACTCTAGTGTTAGAGATACTCCAAAAAATGGTTTTTCGATGGACGAAACAACATTGGAGGGGCCCACCTTGTTGAAAGTTGATGCTCTAGATCCAATGCAACTGACGGTTCTCCCATCTCAGTCGCGTTTTGCGTTTTATCGCGAGTTGCAACTCGTTGCTTCAAGCCCTTAAGGGACATGTGTCCAATTTGGTTCGAGGTCATAAAATCCAAACTGAGTGGATTAATAGAGTTTTGTAAGCTCCCACAAGTCTATTTGGCCAATGGCCATGCGACTACACTACCCACAAATTTCCGACATAGTGTTCTTGAAAATTGACTTCCTCTTAAAAAATTGCACTATGTCTCATCAACCAAAACCCTAGTGCCAGAGATACTCAAAAAAATGGTTTTATGGTGGATGAAATGACAGTGGAGGGCCCCCCGTAGTTGAAACCCGATGCTCCAGATCCAATGAAACTGACGGTTCTACCATCCGAGTCCTAGTTTGAGTTTTATTGCGAGTTGCAACTCACCTCTTCAAGGCATTCAAGGGCATGTGGTCAATTTGGTGTGGGGGCATAAAATTAAAACCGAGTGCCATAACGGAGCCTTGTAATCTCCCAAAATCATATATGGCCATTTCCATTGCCATTTTCATTTCCAATTCATACTATTTCCATTTCCAATGCCTACCATACCATACCAATGTCATTGCTATTAACAATGCATATCATACCATACCATACCAATGTCAATGCTAATGCATACCATTGGAAATGCACACCATACCATACCATACCATACCAATGCTATACCATACTAATGCCAATGCCAATGCATGCCATTTCCATTGGCAATGCATACCATTCCATACCAATTCCATTATGCATACCATTTGCAATAAATACAATACCATACCAATGCCAATGCCAATGCATAACATACGATACAATACCAATGTCAATTCCAATGCATACCATTTCCATTGTGAATGCATAGCGTGCAATGCATACCATATCGTACCAATACAAATTTCAATGCATACCATACCATAGCATACCAATTCCAATTCCAATGCATACCATTTCCATTTCCAATGCATCCCATTGGCAATGCATACCATACCATACCAATGCCAATGGAAGGGCAATGCAAACCATTGAAAATATATATCATTTCCATTGACAATGCATACCATTGGAAATGCATAGCATACCATAGAATACCACTTCCATTTCCATTGCCTATGGAAATGGATACCATACCATACCATACCATACCATTCCCAATTCATACCATACAATTGCAAGGAAATGAATACCATTGTATGCATTGGCAATGGTATGCATTGGTATGGTATGGTATGCAATGACAATGGAAATGGTATGCATTGCCTTAGAATTTCTTTCTATTGTATGCATTGGCAATGGTATGGTATGTATTCGCATTGGCAATGGAAATGGAAATGTTATGATATGGTATGGTATGGTATTCATTGACATTGCCAGTGGAAATGCATACCATACCATACCATACCATACCATACCATAACATTTCCATTGTCATTGCCAATGCCAATACATAACATACCATACCATACCATAACATTTCCATTGTCATTGTCAATGACAATGCATACCATACCATACCATACTGTACCATTGTCAATGCATACCATGCAAGGAAATGGAAAGGCAATGCAAACAATACCAATGCATACCATTTCCATTTCCAATGCATAGCTTAGCATAGCATACCATTGCCAATGTGTACGATACCATTTTCATTACCATTGTCAATGGAAATGCATGTGGGACCATACCATACCATTGCCAATGCATACCATACAATGGAAAGGAAATGAATACCATTGGCAACGCATATTATTTTCATTTACAATGGATAACATTGGAAATGCATACCATACCATCGACATTTACAATGCATAATATACAAGGAAATGGAAAGGCAATGCATACCATACCAATGCATACCATACCATAGTATACCATTTCCAATGCATATCATACCATTTCCATATCATACCATTGCCAATGCATAGAATACCATTTCCATTTCCACTTCCAATTCCAGTGCATGTGGTACCATACCATACCACTGCCAATGCATACCATACAATGGCAACACAATGCATACCCTTGCCATTGCCAATGCATAGAATTTCCATTGGAAATGCATACCATACCGTACCACACCATACCATTGCCAATGCATGTCGTACAATGAAATGTAAAGGAAATGCATATCATACCAATGCATACCATTTCCATTACCAATGCATACCATACCATTTCCAATGCATACCATACAAGGAAATGGAAACACAATTCATACCATACCAATGTATATCATTTCCATTTCCAATAAATACCATTTTCATTGCATACCTTTGCTATTTCCAATGCATACCATACCATTTACATTTCCATTGCCAATGCCAATGCATACCATACCATACAATACCATACCATTTCCAATGCATACCATACAATGGCAAGGCAATGCATACCATTTCCATTACCAATGCATGTATTGACATTTCCTATGCATACCATACCATAACATTGCCAGTTCATACCATACAAGGAAATGGCAAGGAAATGCATATCATTGCCATTGCCATTTCCAATGCATACCATACCATACCATTGTCATTGTCATTGCAAATGCCATACCATACCATACCATAACATACCATACCATTACCAATGCATACAATATAATAGAAAGACATTTCATACCATTGCCACTGCCAATGCATACCATACAAGGAAATGGAAAGGAAATGCATACCGTACCAATGCATACCACTTCCATTGTCAATGCATACAATTTCCATTACTATTACCAATGCATACCATACCATACCATTGCCAATGCATACCATACCATTTCCAATGCATACCATACCAAACCATTGCTTGATGTCTTCAATATTCTAGGGTTGTTATGTGTCATCTTTCATTTAAGGAAGCATTTGTTATCTAAACCCTAGTTTATGCTTGCATTTTCATCTCCCTTTCAATCAATGATTACTTTTATTAAGGTTTTTTATATTTGTCATGTTGTAACTTAGTTAATATGATTTATTGGCTCGAGGAGGGATGGAAATGTTATGGAAACACATTGGAAAGTCATATTTATTTTTATATAGGTTGAAATGGGAAACTACATGACAAGGCATGGGAAGATACATGAAAATGGCATGGAATGGAATGTCTTGACAAGGCATGGAAATGACATGGCAATGGAATGACATGGAAATGGCATGCCATGGCAAGGCATAGCATTGACATGGAAATTCTATGGTATGGCAAGGCATGGAAATGGCTTGGAAATACATGGAATGGATTGGAAAGACATGGAATGGAAAGGTTTGACAATGCCATAGAAATGTCAATGGAACTATATGTAATGACTTGGAAAGGAATGACAATGGAATGACAATGAAATGGCATGGAAATGAAATGGCATCAACAAGTTTCTGGGATTGGGTCTGGAAGGGTCCTTTGTCTCCTTGTGTGCTCTAACCCAAAAATTGGGTAGGAATGTGCAATAAACTCTCATAGATGGTGAAGGGAAAAGAATAATGGTTTCAAGTCTCCCTGGAGGAATTTTGGTAGCATATCATTACTTTCGATAGTGTGCCATGAAATGTAACCTCAAAACATTTATTTGTAGGTGGAAAATGATACCCATTCTAAGATCTATTTTTCATGTGAACTCTCTCATTCTATTGATCAAAATGAATAAGTTTAGTGGACATCATGGAAGACTGAATAAATGTTATTAATAATTGATGGGTTTAACAAAATTTACATAAACCCACTACACAATCTAAACAAACATGTGCATTAATGAGTCCTTGACTATTCTTTTTGGCATTTATGAAGGGTTACACATAAATAAAATGATTTTATATATGTCATGAATAGAAAGAGGGGAATAATGTGTGTGACCTAGAAAATAACATTGAACTTAAATTTTTAAGTGATTGACAATTATGTGGAAGATAAATGAGAAAACATTTGTCTATAATAAATTATTGTAATATGTCATTTTTAAGGTCACAATATTTTAAAGTGACCACTATTTGAGTGTAGATTGTCATTGGATTTAGATGGAGATAATTCAAGAGGTAGTCCATATTGTTGGTTGTGAGTTAGAATATGGATATTCACAACATTCATGGAAATAATTCAGAAGGAATGATCTATCAATGATGTAGATATACATGGTTGATTAGAAAGGAATGCTACTTGAGAACCCTTAATTTCTTATGGATTTAACACTTAGAAATATTTTACACCATAAACTATTCCTTAATAAGTAATGAAAATATTTATAATCACTTTAGAAACAAATCAACATATTAATACACATCAAATTAATACACTTTAGAATTCAAACACTTTGAAATTCATGTATTCATCAACATCAAATGTAGAAACAATGAGAATCATAAAAAACATGTCATGGAATGTATGCATATATATATATATATATATATATATATGTATATACTCAACATCGTCTAAATTGTACATTTTTTACAAAATGGAAACTTGTGCCCAATATAAAATGCGACAACAAGTGCCCTAACATAAAGAACATCTATATCGTAGTCTAGATACTCAAATACAATAGTTGGTCAATCATTTACCATTGTAACCCTCGCCACCCTCAGGAGCATCCTAGAAATCTATATTTGTTCTTGTGCTCAAGGATACACCTCAAGAGGTTCTAGGCCTCGACGTGTGTTGACACTCTAGAGACTGCACAAAGAATAAACAATGTTATAAGTTTTTTTCATCAATGAATTAAATGACATACAAATTGATACTTTCTAATTTAACCTAAGACAACTCACTACATATGAAATTGTCAATCGTGAGGGTGTTTCCCTCCTCCTCAACCCTAATCTCTATGTAATTCCACCCTGCATCAATTACAAGGATCAAGTTAAGAAAATTAAACAAATATGCAAAAAAAATAATTCATGAAACGCATAAAATTATTATCAATGTGTTATCTCATTGTGAATATGTCGGGCATCGATGGAGATTCATTGGTAGATGGAGAACTAGGTTTTACAACCTACTCGAAGACAACCTCTCTTACGAAAGTCTCTGTCGATGGGTCCAAAACTGGTGGTGGGGGTGGGTGGTAGATAGGTGGGTTGAGATGGACCTTCACAGGCTATATAAGTGATTCCAACACCCTAGGCCTGGAGAAAGGGAACCCATAAGCAATGTCCAGGTGCCCAGGGGGTAGAATACTACTACACCTAGAAAATATATCGATGGCCTACATGCATATGAATATATGAACTATTGGTACCAAATATTAAAATTCAAAAATATAAACAAAAACAATTTTAGAATTATACGATATTTAAATTTACACATGATACTAGTGATGTTGGTGACTTGTCCATCCCAAATGGACAATCCTCAACATCGCGTGGTGCCCAATTCTATAGAAACAAGAGAACATATAAAAAATTTGAGGATGTCATAAAATAAATAAATGACTATGTTGAATCTATCAAATGTGACACATACCTGTGTGTATGATCCACCTAATGAACATGCTTCCTCTACTGCTACATTAGTGGTGGGGCTAGGAATTGATGCATACATAGGTCTAGAGGTTTTGTTGTTGGGATGCAACAACTACAAGACAACATACAATCAAATATCTATATAAATACAAAAAATACAAAATAAATATATAACAATGAAGAACATAGAGAGGGTTAAGATACTAACCTCCTCCATCAAGCTATGTTGTCCAATGGGCTCTATAGGCCCATAGCATGTCTGCCCGCAACTTGAGTATCTATTAGGTTCACATGGACAATCGTTATTTCCATGTGCCTTCTCCTCACTGTACTCTCCTTTGCATGTCGATGCTCCAAATCCTCTATCAATGTCACTAGGATGCACCTCCTGTCGAGATAGTCTAACAAAGATTCAATGTTACACTAGGCTATGAGTCAATGCGGAGATGGCTAGGTGTACTTGTTTCAATTTGTGTGAAATAGGAGGATGTTGGGTAGGGATTTCTACTGGGGATGGGGACCTAACTCAAAGTCGCGCCTGACATGCGTGTGGTCCTATGTAGACCCTTGACCCACCCCATGGAAGTCACCAATGTCAAAGTAGTTGAAATGCTTACCCATAATAAACATAGCCATAATTTTCTCTACAAAAAATATAAGGGCATATATGTGTTATTGAAGGAAGGTTTATCAAAAACCATGTACCACCTATTGTTGTTTTTTGACTCCTCGATACTGTCTGAGTTTGTTGACCCAGGGTTCATGTCTGTTCTGGTTTCCTACAAAGCCTCTAAAACTATTGGCCCTCCTGGTAAACCAGAAGGAAACACAACACATAGAATGTGTTGCGTAGTCTCAACCGAGATATCTTTAATGGGTGGCTATAAAAATCAGTACTTTATAGCCTAGGATTGAGTGTGAGATATGAGAATTGAATATTGAACCATTTATTATGACTTGTAAACACAGTATATTGTTATCGACAAATAAGTAGGAAATATAACAACTCATTTATTCAACATAATAATTACTTCTGAAGATAATAAAGATATGCATGCATTAATAACATAACATAGATGTTACGTGGTTAACCCCCTACTGGGCTACGCCCACAAATATTTGGCTCTCAACTCTTTTATTATAGTATTTTCACATCTACAACACTGTGTGCTTACAACTCTTCTCAGTCAGGTAAGATATATATAAGGTGGACTATATAGCACCAGGCTCCCCAACCTATGATCTAACCCTCAATATATACCCTCCTTCGTCCTCTCTATGTCAACAACTTATACAAAATAGATCATGTGGCACAATATTACATATCGTATCAACTCATTCATAGCTAAAACATCAACAACAATAATCCAAACCAACCCTTATGATACCTAAGTATCTATATTTATACATTTCTAGATCTTCATTCATTTACAATACCTTATCAATACCCTAACCCTACCGTTGTTAGGTCTTCCTCATGCACATGTGTTCTTCTTCCTTCCAACTGTCTCTTTCCTTATGCATTCTTTATTTCCCAAAAATGCCTTACTTTTCCTCTTTGGCTTGCTTCCAACAAGCCCCCAACACTGACATGTGGCTCGTACTGAGCCACCTAACCTTTATGTGCTTCCTTGATCTCCTTGGTGATAGCCTGGAACTTTTTCTTGAGCTCTACTGCCTGTGTCTGGGCCTGCACATTCTTCTCCTTGAGTGTGTCCACTATTTTGACAGAAATTTTGTCACTGATCAATTCCACACACTCTGCCTGGGTCTTTTTTATATGTTCCATGGTTTTCTCTATGTGTTCGAGGACTTTTGCTACCCGTTATCGCAATGGTTCCATTTGAGCATGTTGCTCCTATTTCTGTGTTTGCGCAATAGTTAGCTCTGCCTGTAATTTCGTCATGTCCTACGCCCCTTTGATGTGTTCTATCATTGACATTGTATTTTTCCTCTGCTTGAGGTATTGTATCACTGCATTGATCCTTTCTTCTTCCTTGTCCCACTTTTGGACCTGCTGGTCCTCCTCTAACTTGGTCCATAGTTGCGCTTCTTTATCAAACAAGTCAACGACTGTGTTGACCTGTTGCTCTATCTCCTGAAGCTGCGTTGTTGCTTCCTACTTCATTTTCTCCTTCACTACTAGTGGAGTGGTGGATGTGAACTTCTCTCTGATATTCTCAATCTCCTTCTGATATTGGTCAATTGCCTCCACAATGTTATCAATCTTTTCTTCCATTGTGATTTCCTCTGCCTGCACGGTCTTTGGAATCCTCTCATATGTTTATGTGCCTTTCTATTCCAATCCATTCCTGGGCTCCATTTCCTCTTGGGTTTCGAGATTATCCTTCTCTTATATTATTTCCAATGTGTCTTGCTTCTCTATTTCTTGCTAGAATTCGGCTAAGTCTTTACATGTGTGAGACTATACCTCATGGTTTACGCTAACCTGCAACTTTGGTAGTTCCTTGGATGGCATCCGCATCAACTATAGTTGGATTTTTCTTAAGTCCATCAAGGGTGTCTTCCCCACAATATCCTCCATCCACAACATACTGGGTGTGATGTGGAATGTTGTGTTTGAATAGAGTATTGGATGGACTCAATCTCGTTCTTCTTCTTCCACTCTTTCCTCTATATGTGGTATTGATGGTTTTGTTCTCCTATTGCTACTTTGTTATCATTACTTCTCGATTTTCTTGAGGAGATGTTGCATTTTTTCCAACTCCTCTTGAATCCTATCCCTGTTGTGCACAATGTGGTCAACTTGAGGAACTATCATATGTTTGTCAACTCCTCTTGAATCCTATCCCTGTTGCACACAATGTGGTCAAAATCCTCAGCTAGACAATCCTGTACCATTCGGGCTATCATTTCTCCATCGTCATTTGTGACCGTATACTCTGGAGGTGTTCTTTATGACTTCATTTTCTTGCATGCGCATCCTTTATTCATGCCTATCCTCTTATTCCCACCCGGGTCCTGTGGTTTGGGACATGCTGTGGTCCCTTGCACGGCCTCATCTTGTTTATGTTGCTCTTTGGCCGACTGTGTCTTATCATTTTTCCCATTTTGAGTCCTTGTCTTCAATGGCCCTTCGTTTGTCTTTGTTGTTTTTCCTTGGCATGTTCTTCATTTCTTGGGCACTTGCATTTCCTTTGGTTGGGTTTCTCCCTACCCTGCCTCTTCTTCTGTTGTTCTTTCCGACAATTCCTAGGTGAGGACTGAATTCTTCCACTCGTTGTCCCATTCACTGATGACCATGTCGATGTCACCCTCTGTGATACAATAGTGCATATGTAGAAACTGTTTATTAGGATCCTTCCTTGCTTGTATCCACATTGTATGGCGTGTGGCCTAGAAGTTAGTGATGTATTTATACTGCGCGACTACCCGTGGTGTTATCCTCCACATGTTGGATATGGATTCTTGCATGTCACGTAGGTATCCTTCAAGTATGGACCCGTTCATCCTTTTGTGCTTATCATCCGATGTGGCTTTCAAAAATAAGTATCTTGCTCCCTGGTTCGGCTTGGGTATGGTACCAAAACTTACATACCTTGGCTCTCTCCATCCCATGAAGGCTATAAACGTGATTAGCCATGAATAGTGAAACTCTGTGCCTAAATCCTATGCATCATTGTAATAATCTAGGAACAAGTTCAAGAGATACCATGCCCAACTCATTGTGGTGCCCTCTGTACACTGAGCTGCAATTGCGACAACCCCAGCTGGAACTTACTCCCTATGGCATTTTCTCAGTAGTTTAGGCTAAAATTTTTGCGCCCAATTGTGTTGCGACATCGTTGATCCTCTTGATAATGATCCCACTTGTCCCCCTATTGGTGTCATACGTTTTCTTCATCTCTTCTGCTAGCGACTTCTCCCTAGCTTTGTCATCCAGAAACTGCACTAGATCCATGCCCCAAGAAGGAAATCCTATTATGCATGTAATAATATCTACATCTATTGAGACAAGCTTATCCAACCAAATGTCTCTTCCATGTGTGATTGCTAACAATTGTTTTATTCAATTGGTTTCATACTTCCCATGGCCAAAATGTGGTAGGTCCACGAGACCTCTAATTCCTGTCGTCTGCAACCCTATTGCCCATTGGAGTGGCTGATCAATAGGTTCCCCAAACCAATTCTTTCCCACCATATCCATGTCCATCCTCTTTGCAAGTTCCAGAAACTTTTCTGCATCTGCTACATCGTGGTCCAAGTATTTGAGCTTCTCTATACGACCCATCAGGTCTAGTCCTGCCTGTACCCCATCCTCTATATGTGGTAGAATGATTGTTGTGAGAGGTTGTTGGTGAGGTAACCTGGGTACCTGTAGGTTGTATTTCTTCGGTGGTGGTGGTTGGCTCGATGTTCCAATAGATTCCGGTTGTTCCTTAGAATACCATTCCGACCAACCTGTGTCATATTTGACCGTTCCTTCTCGTGGGTTGTCTAATATGGTCATTTGAGACTCATCTGGATCAACTACTTCTTCATGATTCGACACCGTTCCATTGAATTTCAGAGTTGCTTTGGTGTTCTCTGGTTGCACCTCCTTTAGGGTTTCTGCATTTTGGTTTTGTAGCTCCTGTACTTCTACTAGTATATCTATATTCATGCCTTCTGATGTTGTTTGTTGGGTTTCTTCTAGTATAGGTGTAGGGTTCACCGGTACTATGTCTGGAGATGGGATTTCATCGACATTGATGATCTCCAACGACTGTTGTTCACCCTCTTCCACCTGTACTCGTGACCTGGTCTGAACTATGGTTTTTCTGGTGGTCTGGCTCGCTTCTGCTTGCTTTGGTAGTGACATGGTGGTGAATGTCGAAGGTTTGTTGGGTTTGACTGGTCTCTATGACCTCTGTGAACTTGGCTCTGCGCTCCCTAACCTCTATCTTTCTCGTTCTGTGGTCTTTTCACAAATAGTCTCTTTGTTCCCGTGTTCATCTGTTGTATGGGCTACGCATGAAGCTTGTTGAGGAATATTCCTTAATTATGGGCTCAATGCACCTCCAACGGTTTCATACTTTCAATTACTCTTCCTTTCTACCTCTATTTGGTGTGATTAATGTAGTGTCCCATTGGTCCTTTCCATCCTTTAATTTTGCTTACCGTTGTCTTGTCGTACTGCTTTTGTGGACTTTCCTTTTCCCGCTTGTTTCCATTTGTACGTGACTGTTTTCCTTATTCTTGTTGAGTTTGTGTTCCTAAGTGTGCATTCCATTTCTTCCTCCGACACACTGTGCCTCTGATGGTAGTAATTATAGTTTTCTTTTTTCTTTTTAACTGCGTGGTGGGTGGTCGAGTGTCCTTGTAGAGCTTCAGTAGACTCCCATTGATCATTCGTTTGAGTTATGCGCCTGATAAATCTCTTAAATGTACAT
>SNQJ01S0015311.1:180662-211199 GCA_010110895.2 Picea sitchensis
AAGATCCTTCTAGAAGCGGAAGCTTCTATTAGGTCTTCTTACATCTGCCTTATTCTATTTTATTGAAAGGTCTTATTAATATTGACCTTTATTACATCTGAATACATTGATCTACCTATGTGCGGGTTAGGACCTTAACAATCTCCTCCATCTATGATAGGTTTTACCTCGTATGGTCCTAACCAATTCATTATGAGCTTTCCTGGGTGCTGAAACGATTTGTTGTCATACATCAGTACTAGATCTCCTTCCTTGAAATTTTTCTTCTTTATGTGTCTATCATGCCAGGCTTTGTCCCTTTCTTTCTGAACATGTTGGTGGAATCCTTCTAAGATCCAATCTTCCTACATGGTGATTAATTGATTCAATATTTCTTGTACTGCGCCTCATTCTGTCATTTGTGTAATTGTTGCTACACGCAAGCTTGGTACTAAAAATTCTAATGGCACCACTGCTTCTTGGCCATAAACCATTTTAAATGGTGTGTGCCCTGTCAACGTTTTGCACGTAGTCCTATAGGACCATAATATTGTTGGTACTTTGAGGTCCCAATCATCCATATTGATGTTATAGATCTTTCTCAGCGAGTTCTCCAATATTTTGTTTAATTCTTCCACTGTGCCATTTGCCTGTGAGTGATATGGTGTGATCTTCTAATGATGGACTTCAAACTCTTTAGTCATAGTGCTGATGGTGTTGTTTATGAAGTGCATGCCTTGGTATCTCATAAAAACTCTTGGGCATCCAAATCGAGTGATTAATTGCTCAAATAAGAAGTGTGCTAATGTTTTTGCAGTGCAATCCTTTACTGGTATGCCTTCCACACATCTTGTTAGGTACTTCATCGCGGTGAAAATGTACCTTGATCCTGTTATTTTTGCTAGTGGGTTGATTGGTTCCACAAAGTGTATTTCCCACTTATTGAATGATTGTAATGTTACTTGTGGTCACAATGGCATCTCCTCCCTTCTGTTGGGTTTGCCTACACTTTGACAAACATCACATCTTTGAAAGTACTCCTTCGAGTCTCTGTGAATCATTGGCTACCATAGTCCTGTGCGCAATACCTTCTGCGCGATAGATTTGTCTGCATAATGAACTCATGATATTCCCTCATGGGATTATGTTAAGCTTCTTGGTCTTTCATGTCCTAACACGTACCTTCGCAGGATTCTATCTACGCCCGTTTTGTATAGATGTCCTGTAATCAATTGATAGCTGACAATGCAGACTACCAGATTTTTTTTTGTGCGCGGTGTTATATTCTTCCAGCCCAGTACCTGTGATCAAGTACCGAATTATATATGTGAAGTATTCATTAGTGATCTGGACTGAGAATAGTTTTGCATCTGAAAATTTGTCTTCTAAATTCGTAGGTTCTTCTCCATTTGTGACTCTTGATAGGTGGTCAGGTTTTGTGTTCAATTTTCCTAGTTTAATGATTAATTCAATGCCAAATTCTTGCAATAGGAGTAACCATCGACAGATTCTCGCCCCCAACACTGGCTTGTTAACTAGGTATTTCAGGGCTGAGTGATATGTGGACATCTTAAAGTTTTTTCCCAATAAGTAGTGTCTGAACTTTTGCAGTGCATAGAGCATAGCTAGGCCTTCTCTTTCTGTCGTGTTATAGTTCTGTTTTGATTCTGATAAATTTATTCTCGCAGATTCTATCAGGTGATCCAAGTCCCCCGCTCCTAGCTATGCCAAGATATCTCCAAGTGATATGGTTGATGCATCTACATGGACATGGAATGTATTCTCCTAGTCTAGAAAGACTAATATTGGTGTAGTGACCATCTTTTCCTTTAGGGTATCCATATTGTGTTGACACTCATCGTTCCACTGAAACTTTGTGTCCTTTCTTGGCATATTTTCCATTGGTGTAGTAATCAACATGTACCCTTTGATAAACTTCCTGTAGTATCCTGTGTGTCCCAACGTTGCTCTTAGGTGAAAGACCCTTTTTGGTGGTGGTAAGTTAACAATTACTGCAATCTTTGCAGGATCTACGAGTAAACCTTGTTTGCATACTATATGGCCCAATACTATCCCAAACAGTGTTCCAAATATGCACTTCTTTATGTTTATTAATATCTGACACTATTTTCATCTTTCCAACATTATCTGTAAGACTTTTATATGTTCTTTCAAGAAATTGTAGTCTGTCCAATCATCGAAATATACTTCGAGAAACTGGTGGATGAATTCCTTAAACGCAACAATGACTACTCTAGAAAATATTGTTGGTGCATTCTTTAGTCCAAATGACATGACTGTGTACTGATAAGATCCCCATTCTGTTGTGAAAGTGGTCTTGTATCTATCTTCTTGTTCTATTTTGATCTGATAGTAGCCTGAGAATCCATGAGTGAATGAGTAAGCTTTGTGTCCTCCTATGTTTTCTAGCACTTCATCTGTGAAAGGTGTAAATAATGGGTTGTATAGTCATGCATCGTTCAACTTCCTCAAGTCGACACATATCCTTATCCCTCCTTGTTTCTTGTCCTGTACTACCATTGGGGTTATCCATTCTGATTCTTAGATCGGTTCTATGATTTCGGCTTCGAGCATCCTCTAGATCTCAGATTTGACTTTCTGCTTATATATTGGGTTTAGTTAGTAAGGTCGTTGTTTGATCAATCTCGCTTCAAGTCTAAGTGGTATCTTCATTTATCCTAACTCTCCATCTATACCCTTCATCTGTGTAAATGTTGTGGGAAAAAAGTCGTTGTATTCACGCAATAACTCTGTTATGCTTTCCACTATTTTCTCATCCTAGTAATCTCCAATGTTGTCCATCTTGGGATTCTCGACTGTCCCAATGTTGAATTTATTTAATTTGATTGGTGTGGAAATGACTTATGATTCTATGGGTGGAACTTACGCATATATTTCTCCTTCTTCTTACTCAATCAAAATATCACGCGGATCGTCTTCATCTGGTGCTTCCTCTTATACATGGTAACATGACAATAGTTCATTGAATGTTTGTCTGTTCTGTTGTTGTTCTTCTGTGATAAGTTCTATTTCAGGTTCTTTGATGAACATCACTCCTCTTATATTTTTAAGAGTGGCATATATGTTGGGGTTCTCATGCTCGAATGAGAAAGTGACTGTGAAATTCTGTTGCAATGTCATCTAGGTCATCGTTCCTTTGCACAATTCCTAGTCTATATACCACTTTGCTAGTATGCCCTCTAGGATGTGTATAAACTGATGAGGCCATTCCTCTGGGAGTGTCATTTTCCATAGTGTTATGCACTTCTCCAAGTGTTCTGCTGGTGCCCTTTGTCCATCATATCTCTTTTGTTTTTTGTTTATTTTTTCTACACTGAAGCTTATGCGCAATAACCACTTACATTGGTACCAATATGTGATTGTCTCTTTCTCTGTGCCACACCATCTTGCAGGTGTGGGATTGAGTGCTAGATCAAGTGCTAATAGTCTCTGGTTCTCTAAGACATTGTCTTCATACTGTGTCTAATATTTTTCCAAATCGTTTACACCGTGGAAACTGGGTGGTTCCCTTATTTTTGTGCCTACCCATCTGAATATGCGGTCTATTCGTGCACATCTTCTCGTGGATAATTCGTGTAACCTTTATTTCCATTTTTCTAAACTGGTACTTGAGTTTGTTGCACATGAGGTAATGCTCCGCCAACTGAGTATCCCATATGCAGTTGGGTTCACGTAATCCTCATCGTGCGCAGTTGTTCTATACAACTGATCGATTTCCTCTAAGTCTAGGCAAGTAGGTTCTACAAACCACTCCCCTTCCAGTAGATCCAATGGTGCGATGACCTTGTATTCTCCTGACTCAAATGTCATTTTTCTGGTCTTCAGGTTAATTATGTCCTGGTTTTCAAATACCCAATCCATACCAAGCAATGTTGGGTAAGGTGTTGTGTCTTCCACTATTTCAATGACTTCAAAATCTACTCTAGTGTGCACTCCATCTAGGTCTACTGTCACTCCTTTCAACCTACCTATTGGTAGGACTCTGTGTTGGTTTTCCTCTTTCAATTGAACAGGTGAATAACCTAATGTGGGATCTCCCATGCATTTCCATGTCTTCTTTGGTAATACATTAATTTTAGATCCTAGATCCATTATGATGTCTCGCATATTGAAATCTCCAATGTTGGCATTCAGTCTAATTTCCCTACTTGTTCTTCTTCTTGTGTGTAGGTGATTAACTGTTTTGGGTTCTATTTTTCCTTTCGTCTCGATGCTACATTTTTCTATTATCTTTTGCAATATTTTCATAGATGATGGATCACTTAATATATTTACACATGATGGAGCACAAAATCCCTCGTATTGTAGTGCTTCCTTACTTTGTTGTGTAGTTGAAGTCATTGCAATATATTCCTTCTAGAATTCTAGTTGGGCTTGCTTAAATATCTCCTTTTCTTTCTGTGCATCGAACTGCTTCGTTGGTTCAACATTCTTTTTCACCCATTGGTTTTGTGTTGGCTCTTGTCGAACATTGTCATCCCCTGTTTTAGCTCCTCCGTGAGTAACTATATTGACGTTCCATCCTTCATCCCTTGCTTCGGCTGAAATCCACTGAACATTCTGGTTGTTTTGGTTCCACTTTTCCTGGATCTTTACTAGTAGTGTCAGACATTATTTTTTATCATGGTCCAATGCATGACAATACATACAAGTTGTTGGTGGAAGTGTACATTCTCTTACATAATGTCTCGGTTGTTCAAAATTGTGACACACCACCATTCCTCTACCTCATCTAAAACCTCTTCTTGCTCATCCTCCACCTCCGTAGCATGCTCTATCTCCTCTCGACACATTATACTGATGCACCTAATTATAATGTGCGGTAATGTACTGAGGTTGTGCTGCATTGTGTTGTGGATGTATGCTATTTTATAGTTGTTGTGCAATATTATACTGTTGTTGCGTAGTGTTTTATGGGGATGGAATTGGATTAAAATGTGGTGCGGCTTGCCCCATCATCATTTATTCCTGCACTCTATATGTGTCTGATGTCCTTTCTCACATCAACTCCATAGTTCTACAATCTTTGTCATTGTGTCCCATTGACTTGTAAAAGGTGCAGTATGAATTCTTTGGGACCGTTTGGTATTTCTGCATCATCAGGAAGTGGTAGGGGTCATGACCCTGTTTCTTACAGACTTTCCACAATGGTTCTCCTGTGGGTAACAAGTTTGTAATTTTTGCTACCATATACTGCGCAAATGTTGGGCATTCATTACTGTTGTTTACTTACGTCCTTCATGTGGTAGACCAAACAAATTATCATTTGTCCTTACTCTTATTCTAGTTTATTTGAAACTTTAAGTTCTTCAAGTCCTCCTTCAGCTCTTCAATAGTTGGGTTTGTCTGCTGGTAATGGTTTTCTTCTAGTTGCGAGGCTTCCTGCAGAGCCTCTGCTTGTGTCTGGAACTTCTGTCGTCGCAATGGATATTTCAAGTGTGGGAGCAGTGAATTGACAAACAAGTGTCGATGTTGCATGTTGATCATGAGATATTTTAACTTTCCCTTTAGTCGCTTGAATCTCTGGTCAATCTCCCATATGGATTCTCTTGGTTTTTTTTGTATTTCTATCATCTCAGACATGTATTGATCCTCTAAGCGCGGCTTCTGGAACTCATTTATCAATAACTTCTTAATGTATGTCAATGTCCTTGTCGTCCAAGGAGCATTGTTTGTGTCTAAACTCATGTACCATTCTAATGCATGGTCTCTTAGCATAATCACTAGCTTCATAATTTTGGCATCTTCATCAATGATCTGTTTTTCTTCCCAGATATTTGCACAAATGAACAAATGTTTCTCAGGGTCTTTGGTTGCTTCTCCTCGAAATTATGGTAACCTGATAGTAGGATCATGTCCTGCCATTCTGAACGTCGAACTACTACCTCTGCATGGTGTAGATACTTGACTAATGCTGCCTGAATTAGCTCCTCAAGTTGTTGTTCCTAGTGTGGATGTACTTCCTGCTGTCTGACTTCTTCTGAACTTTGGTTTTCTAAATGGTTGTGTTCTCTTTGGTGTATTAGTCGCACATGGGTTTATGGGTTCCACACTGACATTACTATGGATAGGATTTCTTCCTTCTCTCCCCATTCTTAGACCTCTCGTCTTCCTCTCATATGTTGTGCACATGATTTTCTCAATCTGCTCTAGAGCCCGAAGATACTCTACCTCTTCCTCATTACTTGCTAAGCCTTCCCTCACAACTACGACTCCCTTCTTGGTATTCACCTTGTATTGGTAGGGTACTCTGCTACACGTCTTTCCAATTGTCGTCCTGATCTTCTTGATCTGGTCGTCGTCCCTCATGATTGGGTCCAAGGGTTCCTCCTTCTTTCCCTTATCCTTTCCTCCTTCCATTTATCCTCTTTATGTTAGTGTTCCCCCCCTCCCCCATGCACACAAGGAAGTTTAGTTGTCTGAATCCATTTTCAGTACTCCTTTTTGATATAGCAATATCTTAATATAAGTATAGAACGATCAAATGTACCTTTCTCAAGTTCCTCGTAGAAATTCTTTCTCCGCTGTGCTATATGAATTTGCTGTATCGACTACAAATTCTGTTATGAACCCTGCCACAATATTGTCAAGACAAAAATCAACCGTGCGGTTAAACTTGTTGTTCACCTGCTATAACTGCTCAATCTGTACTAGGGTCCAATCTAGCTATTGAATCCGGTTCGTTGCGTGGTTATCGTTCAACCTTAGTATCCACTCCCGCAATAGATGTGGGTAATCACAAAAAGGACTTTGTGTAAATTCATAAACACGTATTTCTCAAGATATTTATAGGGTGTTATTCTAGGGTTTTTGTTATCTTTTTGTGCAAACTCTATCTCTTTTGTTCATAGCCAAGTTCCAATCTTTGCTTTTGTGGGATTCCATGGTCTCAACATTCCCTTCTAATGGCTCATTTCTCTCTTCCCTAATATTTTCTTGATCCACCTCCAACAAATATTCGACTTATCTTATCTACTCGATCCTCTCCTATTCCTACCAACAACAATGAAACCATTTGTTGGTTTTGAATCCTCTATATTGTCTGAGTTTGTTGGCCTAGGCTGCATGTATGTTTGGGTTTCCAACAAAGCCTCTAAAACTATCGACCCTCCTCGTAAACCAAAAGGAAACACAACACACATAATGTGTTGTGAAATCTCACCCAAGATAGATTGAATGTGTGGTTGTAAGAATCATGCATCTACAACCTAGGATTTAGTGTGAGATATGAGAGCTGAATACTTAACCAGTTATTATGACTTGTAAACACAATTTACTGTTATCAACAAATAAGAAGGAAATATAAAAACTCATTCATTGAACATAATAATAACCATTGAAGACAATAAATATATGCATACATTCATCACATAACATAGATGTTACCGTGGTTCACCCCCTCTTGGGCTACGTCCACAAAGATTTGTCTCTCAACTCTTTTATTATAGTATTTCTGCATCTACAGCGTCGCGTGCTTACAACTCTTTTTCAGTCGGGTAAGATCTATATGAGGCAGACTAGATCGCACTAGGTTCCCGAGCCTGCGATCTAACCCCCAATATCTACCCTCCTTCGTCCTTTGTATCTCAACAACTTATACAAAATAGATCATACAACACAATATTACATCGCATCAACTCATGCATAACTAAAAAAACAACAACAATAATCTTAACCAACCCTTATGATACCTAAGTATCTATATTTATACATTTCTGGCTCTTCATACATTTACAATACCTTACCAAAACCCTAACCCTTCCATCATTAAGTCTTCCTTGCCTGCACGTGTGTTGTTCTTCCTTCAAGCTGTCGCTTTCCTTGTGCATGCTTTCTTTCCCAAAAACGCGTTAATTTTCCACTTCATCCTACTTCCAACACCTATCCATCCAATTTTGACTAATGTGGGGATGGATGCATCAGTCAATGGTAGTTCTTGTCCATTTCTAGGATCCCTAAAAATAGACAATATTTTTTTTTCTAAAATTCCAAGTACCTTTGCTTTGTTTCTACCCAAACTAGTGTTATAGTAATCATAAATTTGTGCACTATAATCATAAATAGAGGTCAATTTCCTTTGGGTATTTTCAATGGACTGCACAATGATGTCCAAAGAAGCGTCCAAAGAGACTTTGTTAGCCTCTTTTGTCTCCCTTAATTGTTCATAAAGGGTTCGTAATATAACCAAACCCTCATCAATTTCGATGTTTACATTCATTGGTGGTGGTGGGTTGGGGTTTTGATATTCTTGGTTTACTTGTGAGCAGTTTAAATTGTATTGGGGTTCCATTGTATTATATATTATAATGCAATTTAAAATCCATGGCATATAAATTAGGTTCATTTTTTATTTAAAATACAAACTTATATATATATTTTAAATTCAGATTATTGGGAACAAAATACCAAATAGCAATAATTAAATTGGATTAAAATTAAAAAAAATGTTACATACCTAGACAAGGTGCCCCCCTCCCTTTCTTCCTCTTCTTTAGAACTCTACTATACTTTCCCAAGTTTTTTGCACAATAGACACAAATCGCAGTGGGACCCTTAATATATTTTTATCAGTAAGACCATGCATGTGGTTTCTCACTAAACCTAAATGGAAATCAACTTGGATCTTCAGCCATATCCAAACCTATATGTACAGGAATGGGTGTGCATTTCTAAGAATGTGCAAGCATTCCTAAGACCCCGAACATGTTCTTGCACATGCGTGTTCTTAATCACCCCCTTACCACTTTTTCCACAACCAAGTTCTTGCACTCACCCTATATAGAGTCAAACCTGCAAGCAAGAAAAAACTGTGAAAATGTCCCATGCATGATAGATACTAAGTAGGATTCCCATAGTCACCTTCAAAATCATGTAGAGATGTAGGTAATTCATTACTTAGGATGGAAATTGAATCCCCTCATATACTTGGAGGGTCACCTTCCAAGTAATGATCATTCACCTCCAAGGGTGCCTCATCACATAAGAGAGTAGGTTGTACAAAGCATCTACGGTAGGGGAACGAACCTCGCTTAATGAGTTGAGAGGTAGGTGCATGTGGGAACATGTTCATTCCATCTGACCCATGCACATCAAGTTTAAAAAGTGATGTATAAATCTCAATATTTGAGGGTCGTTTAACCATATTCCTTGTGTAGTGTAATCTCTTATAACGTTTTTTAACATATTTGACCATTTTTAATATTGTGTCTAACATCACATTCACATTGGTTTCCCAACTTTTTTATATAAATGAAAGGTCTTTAAACATATTCTAAGTAAGTTTAGAAATAAAAATATGTTTATTGCATGTTTTAATATAAGCATTTTTATACATAGTAATGCATAATTTCATTGTGATATAACATTTAATGGATGTTACAATGAAAGGTAACTAAAATTTGATAAATGATTTATGTAGCATAATCATTAAAGATTATAAAAATTCAATATAAATCAACAAAGATGAACATTACAATATATATATATATATATAACTATACTATTAATCTCAATTTTTACTTTCTAATTTTTACTTTCTAATGTATTATAATATACCAATACTAAATGATGTTAATAAATATTATATATCAATAAAAATATTAATAATAATAATATATTTTTAAAGTTATTAGTAAAGTCTAAGAAGATATATATATACTACTCCCTCTTGATTTGAAAAAAATACAATTAAATATGGTTTAAGAAATTATTTAATCAATTATAAGGATCACACTTAACCAGAGTCAAGGAAATCATATAGTTAACTTAAAACACACCCATATCGTTAAATCAAACTAATAAATAATTTCATAGAGTGACTATGTTGTTATGTCCTGAGTCCTCCACTAGAATTGTGCAATCAATCGATGACCTGAAGGGTGAATCGAACCACCTTGACTTAGCATCAGCAGGCAGATATTCCCATCTGCACAGCGCCATAAATGTAGCATTTAAATCAGAATATAAAAAAAGTACACGAGTCTTGGATGCTTTCTGTGGCTGAGAGCAGTAATCCTTACTGGAAATTCGTCACAAGATGATGCAAGAAAAAGGAAATGACCATAATAGCGAAGTCATATCCTGGACAATGTCTAGGGCCTGCTCCAAAGGATATATCGGGTGTGATATTCATATCCGGGTCCTGAAAATTGTAAGCGAAAAAGGTAAAAGATTATGACATAAGCAAATGCCATTAATTTAAATTTTCGGTTCGCAGGGGGTTCGTATATCTCGCACCTGCCATCGCCGAGGATTCAAAGTAAGAGGGTCTGTGTAGTACTAGCTATCCGAGATGGACAATTGATCAAACACCATGCACGTCCATCCTTTGGGAAGTGTATATCCTTTACATAAAGATTCGATTGTTAGAACCGATGATGTAATTTTTTTTGGTGGGAGAGTAACGATGTTGCATACCTTGAATTTGTACATTCCCAATAGTTTTCCTCATCAACACGCTGTTTATGTGTTCGTTCCCTAATCTGGACGCCTCTTTAGGGTTCATGGTGTCCCCATTAGGGTTTGACAAAATCGAGACAGAAATTGTTGAAACAAATCCCATGACAGGCTCTTTTGGTGAACGCCATTAATTTATAGTCATCCCATGACAGGCTCTGGTTGTCTGCTTTGGTCCGTCTGATTGCTTCGTGTTCTTTCTGCGTCATGTTAGTGGACACCAGAGATTATTGTTTATAAAACGTCATATAGTTATGCTGTTACCGATAGCTGTTCAAATTGGTCATGTGCTATTGAACAAATACTCCTTTATATTTGAGCATACTAACCCTGAGTTCTTGAATGATATGTGGATTTTCAGATAAATTCTTCACTACCAAAGCAATCCTTTTTGGTGTATTTTCAATGACAGTGAAAAGCGATACCACAATGAAATGTTGCAAATTCAAATTCTCCGTCTTCGTTTTCTGCTGCCTCTTTCAGAATCGACGATAGTAGGTCGTCAGATGAATCGTGGGATGACATGTTTTTATTCCTCTCCTTGATAATGCTTTTGATTTGATTAGAAATCTCTTTCCTTTTCTGCAAATCCAAAAGGAAACGGATGATAAGTCAATCGCTTCAGAAGCAGAATGTATGGTCAAGTGTTTTGGGCCATCACACTAACGGTCAAAGAAGGGAGATGGTTTTTTCTTATAATTTTTTGCTGTTGAACCCTCTCCTGTTGGAAGGAAGGTTTCACTCAAAGATGGTTAAACCGTCATGAAAGATCTTTACAAGCAAAGAGACTTGAAACACTAAATCCAATTAATCCAAGGAAATGATCTACGACCCCACGAAGCAGTAATTCATCACCTTAGATGAACCTAATATGAACCTGATCATTTCCTTGGATTAATTGGATTTAGGAGTACTCAATTAAGCAGGAGTCGAAAAACCTGAGCTTGCCCTCTAAACAATTACATAAATACAACAATATCGACTCTGAAGATGTAATCAAATAGCACACACCGTGTGTTTATCATTACCTCCAAGCTTTTGTGGAAAGATGTGCCAGGGATCTTGAGCGGTATGCTGAAAAAACCCTTACTCAAGATCTTAAAATTTTGTCTGAACTTGTCCAGCTCTGTGCCCGGTTTAAGATTTAAGAGCAACAAAGGAATTAACCATATCAAAGGAATTGGCCATGAGTGAAAATATCATCTTCATCCAAATCAAAGGAATTAACATTGGTTGCTGCTAGGTAATACCTAGGTAATACATTAAAGCAACAAGGCAACCAAGGAAATAACATTGGTTGTTGTTAGGTAATACCTAGCAACAACCAATGTTAATTCCTTTATACATTAATACGGTTCATTTTCACATTACTATAGTAATGGATGACTCTCGAGGCATATTAATCATTTTTTTAATTACAAAATTTAATCTGATGGCCAGAAAATGAAGATGTTGGTATATTTTTCTTACATTCCAAATCAATGAATAAGATCACAATAACTAACTCCCTTACATTTATAAAATTCTAAGTTTATCATGTTTAAAAAATTAAAAAATTTATTGTAACAATATATTATTGTAAAATTTTGTGATTTAAATTCAGAGATTACCTAGCGATTAATACAATCTACTGTGTAATTTAATTTGATGCAGATGATGAGGTCGCAGTATTCACATCATTTGGCATGGTTGTGTAATCTTTGACAGGTGATTTATTTCTTCTAAATTCTGGGTCGGGTAGATCACTTCTTTGGTACCACATACCTTTGTTTGACCTACCTTGATTTTACCTTTACTGTTACCTCCTCCAACCAACCTTCTCTTTACCAACTTCTCAATAGTGCCTGCTTTACTTAACCCACTTAGGAATCCCCCAACTTACATACAGTGAGCGAGCGTTGGATCGGATCGGATGGAAGGAAGCAAGGGCCTTCACATAGAGGAGAGACTGCTTTGTTGGACGGGCTTCAGACACCATTGCTAGGAGATTAGATTCTTTCATGTATGTAATGTATTTAATATATTAATGTATTAATACATTAATGTATTAAATATATTTAATGTTATTTCAAACATGTCGGCATTTAATCTGTGGAGAGAGGAACGAAAAGCGGACCATCGTTCTGCAGAATAAAATTATTGACATGCGGATCCGTGGAAATTATAGTGGGATATCCCAAGAGACATTTTTTGAACAAATCCCCGTACCTGTGCGACATTCAAATATCCAGGGATTTAATTTAAAGGGGATTAATATAATTCAATATAATGCCTTTATTAATAGAAAATTTATGGTTTCTATCGTCCAAATTGTAAAACATAAAAGATATTTCCGGATGATATTGTGTATCTATAAGGATTTCAGAATGAATTCAAACAATATTCCCTAGCAACTTTGACTGAGGTAGAAGGGGATTCTTATTACCCTGAATTTATGAAATTATCATTAAAATTCAAGGTATGCGTCTTCAACATGCATATCAAACCCGTCCGTTGGACAAACAGTATCATAGATACCCCCTACTGCGACTGGCCTGTAGACTAGAACCCTATATACAAATTTCAACATGTTTAAACTTTAAATAACCTCATGCATTTATGATCCATCTATACTACGCTGGGTTTGTCTAAAAAGCTTAAAAGCAATTTAATATTCCGTTAAGAACATGATTGAAAACGACGCTACATTTCACGGCGCTTCTCTACAAATCCGTCCGGTTGAAAATAAAATGGGATAAATTCGCCCAGAAGGAGCCATCCCACTGTACCCGGGGGCAGGTTGGCGCTCCACTGTCGCCGTAGAACAAAACGCCACACTACCAGTGACACTGCTACCAACATCCATATCATCGTACTGCTCTCCATTGGATTTGCAGGATTTGCAAGCTGAGGGCTGTATATGTAACTTTCACTGGCGTAAATTACTCAATTATATTTTCAAATTGATTACGTGTATTAAATCTAATTATAAATTAGTTAAGTTGTTTAATTGTGTTGACTACAGTTGATGTATTATATATCTATTTCTATTCAATGGCAATTAACGTGACTTGTTGGTTATTTAATTAATAGAAAAAAACTACATTGTTTCAAGGCTTTTAATTGCGTTCAATGAGAAACTGAATTGTTTTAAGCTTTTTCATTGTGTTAACAACTGTTCGCTTCATCAAGTATACATTGCACGGCCATTAACATGAAATTTAATTAAAAGAAAAATATTTAATTGTATTCAATCATTGAAAACTTTCATCCATACAATTAAACTACAATATAAACCCACATTCAATCAAGTACATTATAGTGCCAATTTCTTATGATGATAAAGTCAAATTATTTGACTATTGGATTGGCTTTTAAAATTAATGTAATGATGATGTTAAATGAATTGTATTTAAATGGTTCATGAAACATGAATGTAGTAAAATATATTTTGATATGAAACATGAATGTAGTAAAATATATTTTGATATGATGTAATTGGGGTTATCATTTCATATGATCATAATAAATTCTATTAAATTCAAATATAATTATTTTTAACTATTATTGATGGTGTAATTATTATTAAATTCAAATATAATTATTTTTAACTATTATTGATGGTGTAATTATTTTTAAATATTATTTATAGTTTGTTTAGTATGAAAGAGAAGTTATAAGAATATATTGAGATGGTATTAAGTCAATATTGTATGGAATTTGAATTGAGTGAAGATGTGTTATATGATTCTATTAAATTCAAATATAATTATTTTTAATTATTATTGATGGTGTAATTATTTTTAAATATTATTTATAATTTGTTTAATATGAAAGAGAAGTTATAAGAATATATTGAGATGGTATTAAGTCAATATTGTATGGAAGTTGAATTGAGTGAAGATGTGTTATATGATTCAAGATATGATATAATTTATGATTATGGGAAAATTTGATGTATTGATTTAAGTGTTTGTTGGAAAAAGGAATATGCCTAACCAATTAACAAATGGATAAATGATATTGTATGAAATAGTATATGCTATCATTAGGAGACAAGGAACAACATTCATGTTTACTCCTACAAGAACTCATTTTTCATAGCTTACATTTGTGATGCTTTTACTTAGAGGTTGTAAATTTCCATGAGGTTAGGTTGCGGATTTGTTCATTCACAAACTTTAGTTGAGGTGCACATATTAAGGAGGAACCTTATTCCTTAGTGACCATTAGTATCTCAACTTGGATGACGAAGGTTGAACTAATATGGTTTCAATAGTTGCACCATTTTCCAACCAAAAAAGTTGGATGTTTGAAGGGAATATTCTTGAAGGGGGGAGAGAGAAGTGTGACACCCTTATGTTGATTTCACATGTGCATTTTAATTACTTGATGTGAAAAGTTAAAACACGTGGTTTATTGATTTATTGAGAATTCAATTTTAAATAGAAGTTTGAGAAAAAAAAGTGGGTTGTGAGTTAGTAAAGAGCATTAATGAAAGAAGTTTGAGAAAAAAGGGTTGAGTTAGTAAAGAGCATTAATGAATAACTAATGTCATGAATTTAAGTGTATCCACTCAAATAGTAAAAAAGAAGGAGATAAGGAATATCTAGGACTAAGAATAAGAATGATGGTTGGAGGGAAAAATCAATGAATTTAATTTTAAATAAGGAATTCATAAGTGCACTCCTTACATGTATGTGTGGAGTGGACAAGTGGCTGAACAACATGTAATTATTAAATTATAAAAATTACATTTCATGGACGATGTGGACAAGGGATTGGCCCACAAAACCCATAAAATGGTGGCTCATTGTGAGGGACTGTATACTTTGCAAAACCTGAAATGTTGAATACTGCCATACACTGTAATTTTATATAAAATGGATTATTAGATTTTGAATCACATTAAGACTGTTCCAAGATGTAGGGAGTCTCCATGTTTGAAGTTTACCTCTCAATCATTTTGCTACATGTATCTTCATCCAATCCTACTAGAGTCTGGGTCCCTTTGAGAAATGAGTACCCATTGAGTTTCTATGTATTAAATCCATTGAGTATCTAAGGGTCGATCTAAAAATCAGAACTCCAATACTCAAAGGTCAACCTATATCTCCCCACGATAATAATTATATGAAAGGGATTATTACTCAGAGCATGTCGAAGAACCATGACGGCTTGTTTACATCACTAGATCCAAATAAAGATCCATCTTCAGGACAAAAAAGCCGAGGAAAAAATAAGAGAGGAGCCCCTTTAATAGATAGTGTAAAGTGAACCCTAGGTTTGGGGAGGTTTTCCAAATTAGGTGTTTAATTAATGAATTAAGATGATAACCCGACGGTGTTAATTAAATTTTAAGCTAAGAATAGGCTAAATTTTAGGGTTGACCCTATTATTAAAATTAATTTTGATATTAATTTTGTGTTAATAAAGGTTAAATTAAGGTTAATATTGTTATATTAGTCGTCGACTTAAGTGTAACCCTAGGTTTGAGGATGTTAATATTAAATTAACTAAGCGTTACTTAGCAATCTAGGGTTAAAAAGGGTTCACTTTACACTATTTATTAAAGGCTCCTCTCTTATTTTTCCTCACGCTTTTTTGTCCTGAAGATGGATCCTGTTGTGGATCCGAAACGTCGACAAGCAAGCACCGTCATTGTGGTTCTTCCGACATGCTCTAAACTAATCTCTCACCACAGAAACCTAATTGATCAGGATTCATTACTCTTTGAATAAATATATGTTTTTATCTATTATGAATGTAAATGATTAAATATATATTTGTTAACTACTTTTCCTATGTTTGGAAGACATGAACAAAAGAACCAAAAGGTAATGGAATATCAAAGAGAAAAGAGACAAGGATATAGAAAGAAAAAACAAAGAAAATGACATTGGAAATGGAAATGAAGAATGAAGCATGCAAATGAATGAATGATGGAGAGAAGAAGCATAGAAAGAAAAAATAGTACCATGCATCGCGATGCAAAAGTAGTGAATCCATGAAAAATGACGTCCTTAACAATTTTAATGGTATTTTTGAATAATGTTTCTTTATGATGGAAAGAAAATAGCCTTGGTCCAATGTTTGTATAAGGGATATATTAGCCTATACTAAAAAATTGAAATTCTATGTACCAAAGTCAAATGTTGATGTCATCCCTAATGAGGGTAGTGTACACCCATAATTTGAATGATGTAAGGTTCATGGTCAATCGAAAGTACTTGATGTAATGTATTATTTGTGGTCAACTAAAACCACTTGTTGTAATGTATGTTTTGTGATCAGTACAAACCAATTTATGATGTAATGGTTAGGGGTAACCTAAAAAAACCTAGAGTGTGGTTATGAGTAAGCCAATGAAAACCACAGAATATGATCGATGTCAATGCAGGGAGAGTGAAAATTCTTATGACTAAAGAATTGTTGTTGAACCATGTATGCGAAAAAGTTTCCAAAAAAACCAATGGATATTTTATCTGGTGACCCGTGTATTCTGGTGGATGTTAAATTTTTTATATGGGTTCCAACAAAAAAATGTTTATGTTTTGGAGGTACAAGATGAAAATTGAAGAATATTGGATGAATAATGAAGAATATGAAAGATCACAAAATATAGAAAATGAAGACAAATAACATTGAAAGAAAAGGGCATAAAAGTTGAATATGAAAATGGGTCGGGTTCAGAAGAATGTTGAAGATTTCATATTCTGATCAAAAGTGCTAGTTAAGGGGGAATATGAAGGATTGAATCATACTCGTGACTCATATTATGCATTTGTAATAATGTAGACCAATCATAGAAGTTTATCGAAAAATCAAATATGAGAAGAAAATAAAGAAGTTGAGAATGAAGATTGGTTGACAGATTCACATAAAGTTTTAAGGAGATATAATTGGAGATAGTTATGTATATGTCTGAACTAAATATCTAATTATGACATAGCTATTATGGTCACCTATTGTTATATAAAGGGAAAATTTTTACAATACATATGAATGATTTTATTTATAGAACCTTTTGCTTCAAGGTTTCATGAATATAAAATCCCTGTCTTGTGCTTCATATATGTCTGTGTATATTTGTTGTTGGCTATTAAAAGAAATATAATCTTTGCAAGGAAAGGTATATATAACATCTAATTACGCATTTTATTACTCTTAGTAAATCGAAAATTTAAACAACTTGAAATAATCATGTATTAGTTTTTCATTATGAGATAGATTAATTGGCTTTGTTGATCTCCCAAAATTTAAATGAACAGTGTGGTATTTCTTCCTCTAGGAAAGATGATGGATACATATAGACAAAAGAAGCCTACAAAACTAGGTTAAGAAGCTCTGTATACATAGTGACCACTACAACAATACAAAACATAGCCTTTTCAACCTCAACAACAATAGCCTACTGTGAAGGAAGATAAATGAATATGAACTTAAATCACATCCTAAAAGATTTCAGAGAGATGAATATAAATTAAGAAGAGCATTATAGAAATGAATATAAATTAACAAGAGCAACAAAAACATGAAAATTTTAAGGTTTTTTTGAAATTTTATACTTTATTTTTTTTCTTAGCTATCACAAATAACAAAACAAAATTCATGTACATCGACGAAATTAAGTCCGATCATATGCTATGAACCAATGAAAAAATTATTGATGAAAATCAAAAATTCAAAAACTCACTTTTACTTGCTTAAATAAATAGTGTTAATGGAACAATTTAACAAAACTTTTGATATCTAAAAAAAAGGTAAATTAATATTAACTCAAATATATTTTAATGAAAAGAAAAAAATATAGTCCCTAAGGAGGTAGGGTATAATGCCTTTAGTGAGGAAGTCGCAATAGTTTCCCCCAATTTGCATGGACAAATAAGTTAGGGTTTCAGGAGGGTGGACTTGGCTAAGTGACTTAAGGAGGCAAGCCAAGAATTATATGGATGAGTGCTCTGCACTTGAGGATGGTGATGGGAAAGCATGGTGCCTTGACAAAGATGTCGTCATGGATTGTGACCAATGGGCGTGCTCACCATGTGGACATATTATGAATTCCATCCTTGGGTGTTTCATGTGGATGACTCAAGGTGCAGAGATGTGGCGCCAAATCACGGGACAGACGAGTTGGGGCATGACCTAATTAACCGATGCAACATTAGAATGCATCGTGACTTGAGTGAGACACATGATGGGGTGAGTTGGTTGGTTTGATCGAACTCACCAAAGAAACATGACAGTTCAGGAATGAAATGATGTTACAATTTAATAAGGTAGATACATATATATATGGAAAAGTTGTGATGAACTAGAAACAACAACTCGTGAAGAATAAATCCAAGTGTTTTGAGGTGAATTTACATAGAGTGGGGTGATATCCCCCAAGGAGAAAAGTATCTCCACATACGAGGATTTGTGCTACCTTGCAATGGTTTCATGGATAGATCTCGGGTGAGTTCTCTTTGAACCGAGTTGGCAGACAAAATGACTTTGGAGTTTGACAACATGTGTGATGGAGAGGGGCCTTGTGGTGGTTTGTGAGATACACTCGGTTACAAAAGTATGAGGAGGATGTGATATAGTAGGGTGAGGAAAGTCAGACGACTTGGCCAACTTATCTCTCGTGTATGATCCAAGTTCTCCCTTCTTGCATCAAATACATTCTATTGTACCTCATTGTAAGATCTTGTAAAATAAGAAGATTTGTACCAGTATTAGGAACCTTTGGTTCCACCAAACCATACTTGTGTCTCTTTCTCATGTGTATCTATGTTGTGTGGTTTTGGTCACATAATTGACTAAGTGTAAAACTTGTTAATTGTATGTGTTGTAAAGAATGCAAGTCTAATTAAGTGCACAATTGGGTGGCACCTTGGTGGTAAAGAGTTAAGTCTTAAGGCTTGACTTGTCGATTATTTCAACGTGTAGATATGAGAAGAACTTCAGTGAAAGAGGCATATTATAAGAGAAGTACTCTTGTTTTAGTATAAATTCCAAGTTGGAAATTTTACGGTTGCACATGACCCTAGGGGTTAGGTGACATGGGTCGAACAAATCAAGTTGGATTCTTCGCAAGAATGTGGGCACGTTAAAAATGGTATCAAAGAATGTTTTATGTTGCATACTTGAAGGCACTCAATTTGGGTGCACTCCATCAAGACATGTTCTAGATAGGCATCCCAAAAACCTTTGGTTTAGTCAACTTATGTTGTTGGCCAAGTTGGATGTC
Organism: Picea sitchensis; assembly: GCA_010110895.2. Lineage (NCBI taxonomy): Eukaryota > Viridiplantae > Streptophyta > Pinopsida > Pinales > Pinaceae > Picea > Picea sitchensis. The sequence goes on from SNQJ01S0015311.1 coordinate 200,353, forward strand.
TAGAAAAACCTCTGAACAAGGTAACACTTCATAGAGTTAGTTGATTCAGTTAACAACAATATGTCTTTATAGTTGGAAAAAATTTCCATGGATCCTTCATTCCAAAGACAACGAAGGATGAGGACGGGCGTAATCGTGGAAGGAAGGTGGGCCTGATGCATGGAGAGACTGATACTTAGATGAATTTTTGAATATCTTAGAGGTGATTTGTATACTTGATGCATAAATTTTGGGTGCACTTCACCAAGACATTTATTTTCCAATCTTAACTAAGTTCATCTATTGTGTTATGTTGTTTTACAACTTGAAGTGTCACAGACTTGGCAGAGGTTGGTCTTGCAACAACATATTGGTTTGAAAAATTGGGAGAGTGTGGGTTTGGTGCCTTAGCGTCGAAGGCATCCAAGGTGTGGACATATGGATCAATGTAAGATGAGGTGACTTGGGCAGGTCGTGAGTTTGTGACTTAGGTTGTTTTTAAGGTGGAAATATAGGCTCTGTTTGGAGTTGCAACAAAGGCACTATAATAGTTGTATAGCTGTGGAAGGTGACTTAGATGAGTTTTTGCTAGGATTTGATGACTTGGAAAAGTGGTTCTGAGACATTTGAATCAAACCATGGGATAAACCAAGGGTTTCATTGGACAAGTTCTGGTTATCTCTTAAGTTCTTTTATTTCCTAAGAGTTGTGATGAATTCTTTGAAGCGAAGTTGGGTGACTTGGTGGTTCAAGTGAAACCCATTTCCAAGGTAAAAACCAAGAGACTTCTAAGTGGCTCAAGTAGTGAAAACTTCAAATCATTCATGGAGAAATTGAGACACCTTGGCATCAGAGAGTGTGTGGGATATTGGGAATACCTACTTGGACAAGTCCAGTGGTGGACGTAGGAAAATTTTGACGCAATCATGGAAATGAAATTTTAAGTTGTGTAACTCTTTTATGAGGTGAATTGGAGGGATCGTTGGAATGGAGTGATAGGTGAGGAAAACAATATGCCAAGTTTGAGAGGATGGATGATCCACCTTACTCTGAGGGTGCCTTAGATGGTTTCAATGAGTCGTGAAACGACTTGACATTTACAACAATGGGCGAGAGTGAGAGGTTCTTATGGAGGGGAAAGGTAATTTGTTTCTAAGTGGTGGATGGAGTCAACAAAGATGTCAACCAATAAATTGCTTACAATCAATATGAATGGGAAGAATGTAGACCAATAAACTTGGGTGGTGGTCTCTCTCCTTTGGTATGGGACATTAGATGAGGTAGAGCACTCCGTGTTGGCTTGTGGATGATTGTGTGATTACTCAGAGATATTTAGGGGTCGTCCATTATGGTTGGAAGAAATATTGACTTGTACATTCTGGGGCATGGAATTTCTTTGGGGTGGATCATTCTACTTAGATTTATTTGGAAATTCCATGGTGGCAGTTCATTGAAGGGTTTGGATGTTCTAGCCACGCTCATTTTTATAGTTGGGTCACAAAGAGTTGAATCAATAATTGTAAGTAAGTCACAAACTTAACTTGGCTTGGACGATTGAATAGACAGGTCACATTGCAACAAAAAAAAATCACATGGGTCAATCACTTCTTATAAATTGACATAATGGTTGAGTGAACACAATCATTAGAAGATGTGGGTATGTGAAAGTAGCAGCATGGTTTGCAATTTGGGGTAGTGGTGAAAATACAATATGGATATGAGAGACTTGAAACAAACATGATAGTGTGTGGATGAAGTAAATGTGAGATTTCAACCAAGGACCCAAACATGAAATTGACCTGGGAATAGTTGACAATAGATTGAGGGGCCAAGGAGGATTAAAACTTCGGCATGTTTGTGACATTGGCAAGGCCATTGGGTGAATGCAAGGGCATAATTCGTTTGATGTGGAGAAGTTGGACATGGGATAGTTTCCTGGATTCTTCATAACTTACATGTGGTGTGGACAATAGTGGAGATGGATAGTCAGTTCCTAGGATGAATTTGTTTTGGAGACTTCACTATGAAACAAGGCAATAAATTTCCTTTGTTTGAGTAGATTATGCGAAGAAATTGAGTTGTGTTTACAAGTGACCAATTTTGAGCATGAAGATGTGCATTCACAAGGGGAGAAGGCAATGGTTCAATTGACCATTCGATCAACTCAACACTTGAGCGAACAAGTAAACAAAAACATGGTAAATGGGTTGAACGATGGAAAATAAGTAGATTCAAAAGTGAAACAATTGGGCATTGTGGATGAGATCCTTCATGAACATTGGATGTCGTAACATTGAAGCAAGGGAAATGAATTTCCATAATCTTTTGAGTTGGATGGAGTGGAGGAGATGCAAACAAAAAAGACTAATTTTGGGAATGGGGAAGTACATTTGAAGACTTGTATGTGATGGTTGTATTAACTACCCAACCAGTACAAGAATTGGGGCATGTAATGTATGGATACATGCCATAAATAGTTTAAGTATGGGCATGGCAATAAGTTCACAAGACCTCAACACATAGACATTTTTGGTTTTCTCTTTGAGGTTAAAATAGTTGAGACAAAAAAAGTAGTAGCAAAGATGAGTATGATCCATGCAGCATGACAATGGTAGCTTGGGCATTGTGGATAGAATTAGGGATGAGTCTTCATTCCAATGTAGCAGACAAATTGGTCACTGTCATATACCCACTACAAAATTTAAAACTTTTCACCCCTTCTCTTCTTTTCTCTGAAGAATAGAATTCCCGAGTCCCTATGGGACCTGATACAGACCCTGCCATCTCTTAAGCACACTCATATGATCAGTGGTTATGGCCAAAGGCCTAACCAATATGGCTTCCTTTCGCTCTTCGCGACACGGTGCTACCAGAGCGTCGAGTTTTTTGACTCTGATAAACCCCAAAAGTCAGCGATGGTTTGACTTCCTTTTCACACGTCTCGCATCTCGCCACCTCATGAGTTGGGGCGTCGAACCTTCATGCTCCTACCCCATGAACCTCTGAGACGTGAAAGTCAGTGAGGGTTTGAATTCCTTCTCACACTTATCGCATCTTTCCACCTCATGATTTGGGGCGTCGAACCTTCGTGCTCCTACCTCACGAACCTCCAAGACACGAAAGTTAGCGAGGGTTTGACTTCCTTCTCGCACATCTCATATATTACCACCTCACGAGTTAGGGCGTCGAACCTTCATGCTCCTACCTCGCGAACCTCCGAGACGCGAAAGTCAGTGAGGATTTGAATTCCTTCTCACACTTCTCGCATCTCACCAACTAGCGAGTTGGGGTGTCGAACCTTCATGCTCATACCTCGTGAAGCTCCAAGACACAAAAGTCAGAGAGGGTTTGACTTCCTTTTAGCACTTCTCGCATCTCGCCACCTCGCGAGTTGGGGCGTCGAACCTTCATGCTCCTACCTCACGAACCTCCGAGACGCGAGATCTCGAACTCAAATCTCTTCTGGAGTGCACCAACCCTAACCGCCTTACAACTCTGCAAGATCCAATGGTTATCAGTTGTTCGCCATTTCTATCTTGAAGTGTCTCTGCCGTCCATTTTTTCTCTCTTCTACACGCGTCTGGACATACATTTTCGACGACCCAGATCTATTTCACTCCAGCTAATCTAACGGCAGTTGTAGCTCTTCGTTGTGCATGCACTTCTCTTTCCTCTCCTTGGAATATTTCTTAAGTATCAAAGGTTTCGGCCTTGGCTTCTCCTCTGCGACCTTCGCAACTATGGCTCTATGCACAAAACGACACTATCCCTCCTGAACTTCTCTACTCTGAAGCCGTGAAAGGTTTCCTTGACCTCTGTGAATTCCTACAGGGTCTGTGCATCTGACCAGGTGCTTTCTATCCTAAGCGTCATCAACTATGAGTGACTTGGGAGCTTTGCACTCTTTCTCCTGGGTTTGACTCTTAAAAGAGTCTTCAACACATCTATTGCTCTCCTTCGTCAAGTCTAGGACATGAGTGGGTCTTGGTCTCTAATTTCTTTATAGAGAGCCTGTGCATAACTACACTACCTCTCTTGAGCTATGTCTTTAACGTTATTCGTGAAAACAAAGGGAAAGGGGTTGAGGCATTTAATGCCCCCTCTTCTCCTTCTAATCTAATGGTCGTGAATGACCATAGATTTTTCGACAGGATCTCGCCCGTCAAATGATAGTTATCCCTACACAGCCATCTCAGGATTTCAAGAGGATCGTTCCTTCTCTTACAGGGTTACTAAGGCCTTGTGCCTTCACATCCTCTTTCTAGGTTCTTGATGGGCTTTTCAAGCAGGGTATCTCTATGGAGAGGTTTACCCAGGGTACTATCTGAGGCAGATAAGGGTATCTCTCTCTTGATAACCAGACGTGAAGTCTGAATTAGATCAGTATGCATATAAATAGTGATTTATGAAAACATAATCCATATGTAGTCCTTCCATTATAAACATGCAACTACTAGTACTGATAAAAACACCATACATACATTCTTGCACTGAAATCATTCACAATTTCACAGCTTATGAGCATAAATGTCAGAATATATATATATTTCAAGATGCCAGAGACAAAACACTTATCAGAAAAACACTGAAGGTAATGCAACTACTGAGAGCGGTGCTCGTTTCCACCCAACCGTAGGCTCAACGACTCCCAACAGATTTACCACTAGCCACCCCTGAGCTAAGACAACTATACTGTGAGACTGTGTCTCTGTCTGTCAGTGATCGAGAATGAAGATTACTCTCCTTCTTCTCCACTATCACTCACTCTGTATATTTTTCCAGAGTTCTTTCTCCCTCGCGTCTGCCCGTGATCGCACACTCCTCCTGCCTTTTTCCTTTTCGGTGAGGTTGTGTGTGGAACAATCTCCCTCCTGGTGGTCAGGTTTCAGGACCCCATGGATGGGCGGTTTTACCCCCATCCCTCATTACGCATGAGGAGCCATCCACCTACCAACCTCTGAGAAATTAATTTCGGGCTAGCGAGCCGCTCTTGGTTCTTCGAGCTAGTGAAGACCAAATACGGTATTGGTTTTCGGTGGCAGTTAATGCCACCATTCCAGGTGCCTTCCACCACCTTTATCTAGCCATCGTGGTCTCTTTTTCAGAATATTCCCCTCTCAGCAGTTCTGCAATATATATTCATAATATTATTCACATTCATCGATCTTTTTCACAAGGTCTATTCACATTACACATTCAGATTTTGAGTTTTCCATAATACTTGGCCAGTATAGTTATTTTTAGAGACTGGGGGAAATAGGGTGTTACAATTCCCTCCCCTTTAAAGGAACATCGTCCTCTATGTTCTATCTATCAACATGACCTGCATGTAAAGATGTAAACAAAATTAGATAAACATGTTTCATGGCATCCTCCATTTCCCATGTAGCCTGATCTGGACCAAAATGTTTCCACTGCACCTTGACCTATGCAATGGTTTGGTTTTGGAGCGGAGTTTCCTTTCTATCCAGTATGCATTGGTGTTCTAGTAAAAATTATCCCTCCAGTTCCACCTAAATCACATACCAATCAATTATATGATTAGCATCATGTACATATTCCTTCAATAATGAAACATGGAAAACATTATGTGCTTTGATTGTGGGAGGAAGTGCTAGCCGATAGGCTACAGGTCCCACTCTATATAGAACCTCAAAGGGTCCACAATACCGTCGTGCCAACTTGGCACAAGCTCCCATTTTCAGGGAACTCTTCGTGGGCCTAACTCTGAGATATACATGGTCTCCCTTTTTAAACTCTCTTGGAGTTCTCTTTTAGTCGGCATAACTTTTCTTTCAGTTTTGAGTGACCTTTAGATTTTGTTTTATCTGAGTCACTTGTTGTTCCATTTCTTTTAACATGTTGGGTCCAAAATATATCATGTTTACGGGATTACTCCAGCTGACTGGAGTATTACACGGCCTACCATAGAGGACCTCGAAGGGACTCATCTTTAGGAATGCTTGGTAGCCGTTGTTGTAGGCGAATTCTACCAGTGGTAGGTAGTCTTCCCATTTCTTGGGTTGATGCATTACATGGATCCTTAACATGTCTTATAATATTTGATTCACTCTTTCTGTCAATCCGTCAGTTTGAGGGTGATAGGCAGTGCTAAACAACAACTTGGTCTCTAAACCAGCCATCAGTGATTTCCAAAAGTTGGAAGTAAATTTCGTGTCTCTGTCAGACACGATCTCTTTCGGCTATTTAGATACAATTTCCTTGGGCATTTCATGCAATCTAAATATCTCTTTCATGAATGCCACAAACGATATAGATTTCCTTGCGGGTTGATTTGATGGGGATAAAATGAGTGGAATTGATCAATTTATCCACCACCACCATATTAAGTCATTTTGTTTGGTTGAGGTTGGTATCCAGTGGTAAATCCATGGAGATGGTTTCCCATTTCGATGCAGAGTTGGTAAAGGTTGCAATAAGCCTGTTGGGTGTTGATGTTATACTTTAACCTATTGGAACTCTATTCATTTGGATAGGAATTTTCGTCTATGTAACTGCTAATCGGGATAACAAAATTGTTTACGTGTTAGCGTTATTCATTTTGGTATCTTGGATGACCCAAGTAGGGTCTTTATGTAGTTCATCCACCAATGAACCTCTTCAAGTCGTCACAGCTAGAATATAAAATTTGTTTATGTAAGTGAGCATACCTCCTTGGTCATCGATAGCCTTCGTATTTTACTACGAGGTGGGTTCTTGTTGTAGGTACATGGTCCGCGGTCTCAGCTAAAGGGATGCGTTTCTTGTGCGTTGCGATTCTTCAGCCGACATACGTCTCCGCGGGGTTCTCACTACTGCCGGTTAGTTGTTTCGTATGCGCTGGGCGTAGACGAGCCTATTTTGTTTTCGCTTTGATAGTGTTTTGTTTGAATCAAAGAGTTTGCAACTGGAGACCATCCATCTAGCGTACTTTTGGTGAGCTTTAGTTGATCAAGCGGTGTCAATCCGCGATTGATCGTCATGGTACAAAGTTTTTCCATGAGGTAGTGCCTCCACGTTTTCAGGGCATGCACTGTAATGGGTTCTGGATCATGGATTCACGCCAGTTCAGGCTTCGTAGCTCATTAGATTTTTGAGTTCATAGCGGTCTTCCTTTCACAACGGGGGACTCCTGGGAGACCCTTCATACGGGCATTTGTGCATACTAAGGAGGTCCAGTTTCTAGATTCAGCAATTTTCAGCATGGATTGCGTAAGATTCGTTAAGATGTTCGGGGTTTGAAATCTTTCTTCATTTTTGTCCGCGAGATTTTGTTCCTTCTTAGGAATGGCGGTGATTGGACAACCAATCACGGAAGTCATGCAATGGAAATCTTGTGATATCTTGCTAGTCCATAAAGGGATCGATATTGACATCCTTTGGGGTGAGCCATTCCATGATAGACCCTAATTTTGTGGGTTGTTCTACCTTCTTGGACGGATATGGACCAAGTAATGTATTTTCTTTTGGAAAAAGTCCACATTTGTTGAATTTAGCATAGAGATGATGCTCTGCGGTGCTTGTAGCAGCACAAGCCAAAGATGTTCTTCATGCTCTTCTCTATTCTTGATGAAATTAATGTGTCATCCAATGAAACTAGCACAAATTTGTCTGCAAATTTCTTGTTCATCAAACATATAAAGGTAGTTGGTGTGTTGGTAAGCCCAAAATGTCACTGCCCGCGAACTTCATAGTGACCATACCTCATCGAAAGGTAGTTTTATGGATGTCTTCACCCTTGATTGAACTTGATGGTATCTTGATCTCAGTTGATCTTTGAGAAAAATGAATGTGCCCAATTGATCGAAGAAGTTATCGATCCTGGGCAAGGGTACTTGTTCTTTATGGTTACCTTATTGAGTTGTCATAATATATGCAAAGTCTAAGGGTGTCATCCTTCTTTTTCACAAGCTCTGTTGGCACTCCCCATGGAACATGTAGGGTCGAGAATATAACCTATCCATCATTTCTTTTAATTTCAATTTGAGTTAAACTAACTTCGAGGAATTATTGCTCATCGGTGGGTGTCCCTGAACTTACCGACCACTTGCACTCCTAGTCACGAGTTCTATCGAAATTATGTATAACTTCGAGTGGGCAGTACCTCTTAAAACCTATCTATATTCCTTCATGGTAGGATGATCTTCAAGGATGGGTTCGTCACCTTCTATGGTTTTCGACATCTGTATTGCATATAGAGGGCATCCCTTCCTACAATACTTCTCATTGCGGTGATATTTGTCATCGAGGTTTAGGATCCCTTTAGGGTCATTCTTGCCACTTCTTTGCTCACACATTCCCCAGGTTTTATAGTACTTGATCCAATGGATTTATGAAGTGACTGGCGATTATATAATCAACGAATCCATCGATCCGAGGGGTAATATGTTAAGGGTTGTTTTGGTGGGGAATTCACCCAACATCAATTAGTAGGCTGGTATAACCTCAGCTATCTTCCTCATCAATTGGTAGGCTGGTATGACCTCTGCTACCCTCCTTTTGGTGCCAGTGGCTAAATGTACCAACCATGGCTTGGTTTGTTTTTGTGGATGTAGTTTACACTTATCAACAACTTTAGGGGCTATATAACTCAAACTTGAACCAGGGTCAATCAAAATAGACACTAGATGGTTGGAGATCATACCTTCTATCTCCACCACTAAAGCTTCATGGTCAACTTGGTTATTATCCAAGGCTACATAAATCTACGACACACTCCTGGCCACATCATTGACTGTAGTAGCTTCCTGGATGTTATAAATCCTCTGACTATTCTGTTGTTGGTGTGGACAGTCTCTCAGGAGATGTTCTTCTCCACAACCTCGTCATTTCAAATGTTCTCTCTTTGAGTTATCAGTCTTTACTAGTACAGGTCCAGAAATTTTACTTCCGCCTGATGAGGGAAAGTTCTGCTGGAGTACGCTCCAGGATGGAAAGTTCATTCTTGGGTTCTTATTATAGTTCTTAAATCCTGTGGATTTAATCCCCTTTTCCTGAAACCTTGAACTATTCTTTGGTTTCCATCCTTCACAAGGTTATGCTCGATGTTCATACTGTTCCTGACAATATGTTGCGTTTCAAATAGTGCCTTCTAGGGTCTTTGGCTCATCAAATTCAATTCTCTTCCATTAGTCCTTGGGTAGCCCACTGATGAAGTGTTGAAACTTTGCATTTTCTTCTTTTATATAAGGCACATATCTCAACAAGTCAAGGAATTTGTTGACATATTCCTCTATAGTAAGTTGCCCCAGTTTGAGTTCATAAAACTCTTTTGTCTTCTCGTCGAAATATTTTTCCGACAAATACTTCTTATGGAAGTATTTCTCAAACTATTTCTAGGACAGATCCTCTTCACGAACCCCTTTCACATTCTTAAGATCTTCCCACCAAATGGAAGCCTTTCCGTTTAGATTGAAGGTGGCTACGCGGGCCTTAAAATTTTCTGAAAAATCATGGACTCTAAAATATTTCTTTAGTCCAAGTAGCCAGGCCTTTGCTTCCTCTACCTTATTTATCTCACCATCGAAGGAAGATGGTTTGGCCTTTATGAATTCCTCAAATCTATTGCCCTTAGAATTCTTTTGCTTCTTCTGTTTTCTTTGAGAATAGGAACTAGTTTTGTTGTTGGAATAGTCTTCTGAATCGCCATATTTCTTCTTAGAGGAATCGCTCGGCACTAGTCCCTTACCTCTGGGGTGGAACTTTTTCGATGTGATCCTCTCAGTGTGGGCACTGACATGACCATGTTTCTGAGTTTCAGGTTCATGCTGCATTTGTCTTTGCAGATCAGATAAACTCTGCAGTAAAACTACGTTAATTTCTGTCCGCTTTTCTTATTCTTTAATCATCCTTTCATTGTCGGCCTTGCAACTTTTCAACTCGACCATGAGACTCCTCACAGTCTCAACTAGGTCTGGATGGGTCCCTATTGCCCTTCTTTCATCAAAATCTTCGTCTCTATTGTGGGAGCCCTCTCCCACCTCTTGATGAGTCACCATTCTCTGTGTCTATAAATTCCCATGGATGATCACCCGCTTGGGTGAAAAAGATAAATGTTGGTTGTTAGTCAATAGTTAGATACATTTTTATAACCCGCGCAAAAATTCACAATTCTTTCACATGCATATACAGTCGGGTTCTTATTTTCAAACTTTGATCCTTTGAATATAAAAGGGTTTAAGATAGAGGGTTACTCCTCTTAGGAGTGTTCCGAACGGAGCTTCTGCACAACTCGTTTATGAGCCCAAGCAGGCCGAGTGTTGTAACCATGCTCTCATACCAATTTGTCAGATACCCACTACGGAATTTAAAACTTTTCACCCCTTCTCTTCTTTTCTCTGAAAAATAGAATTCTCGAGTCCCTATGGGACCTAATACAGACCCTGCCATCCCTTAACCACACTAATCTGATCGGCGGTTATGGCCATAGGCATAACCAGTATGGCATCCTTTCGCTCTTCGCGACACGACGCTACCAGAGAGTCGAGTTTTTCGACTCTGATAAACCCCGAAAGTCAGTGATGGTTTGACTTCATTTTCACACTTCTCGCATCTCCCCACCTCACGAGTCGGGGCATCGAACCTTCATGCTCCTACCCCGTGAACCTCCAAGACACGAAAGTCAGCGAGGGTTTGACTTCCTTCTCACACTTCTCGCATCTCACCACCTCGCGAGTTGGGGTGTCGAACCTTCGTTCTCCTACCTTGTGAACCTCCGAGATGTAAAAGTCAGCAAGGGTTTGACTTCCTTCTCGCACATCTCGAATCTGTCCACCTTGCGAGTTGTTGAGTTGAACATTCGTGCTCCTACCTCGGGAACCTCTGAGATGCGAAAGTCAGTGAGGGTTTGATTTCCTTCTCGCACTTCT
>SNQJ01S0015311.1:211209-221918 GCA_010110895.2 Picea sitchensis
AAATGGCCTCTTTTGAAAATTCAACAAAAAACCTTCTACATGTTTCATTTATTTCAATTTCTCTAATATTGTCTTCATTTTTTAAGTGTAATCATAGGTTAGATAATTTAGTCTCAATTTTGTTTCCATATTCTCCCAATTGTAGATCTTTTCTTTGTCTCTACAATTTATATCCATCTTGAATGGATAATTTCATTGATATGCATAGTTATACAATATTTTAGGGACAATATACACTCCCTAGGGGTCTCTAATATCATTGCACTCAAAATATCTCTACATATATTATATCTAGCCGGTCAACCTTTTTAGATTTGTGTTTCCACGACATTTTTGGATATATATCTCCATTTGGTGTTGTTACATAACCTTATTTTCATATTTATAAATTTTCTATAGCACTTCCATTGTTACCCTTACTCTCTACTAGGTTAATTCAAAGGGGTCCATCCTCCTCATCGCTTCTTGTAACAATTCTACCTAGCTTTCATCTTTCATTGGAATTGTCCCAATCCCTCATAGTTATACTTTCTCTAATAACACTTGATGCACAACATATAGTATAGAATTCCAAGTCACAAAGTGAAAACAAATTCTTTGATTCTGTTGGATATTGGTGACCACCCACCTATTCCAACTGGCTCCTCTTAACAATTTTTATTCCAACACGTTCTTCTGTACTTATTTGCAATTGTGGGTTCTACACTTCCATGGATTTTTGAATCCCTACACATATTTCAAGTGGATACTGGTGGCCTCCCATTTAATCCAACTGCCTTATTTTGTATGTTTTCATGTCATCACATCTTGTTGTACTTCCAGGGCCGTTTTGGGGCCATAAACAGTGTTTTTTTGGCTCACCATAGTCAAACTATACATGAAGTCAAAGTTTGAATGCGTAATGTGTATTTCTCAAAAATACTTTTCCAATGGGCTATCACGTGGCTAAAAGGGAGGTTGTATGCAAAATTTATGACTACGGGAAGTTGAGGTACCAACTTACCCATAGGGGCCCCCATATATTTTAGTGTTTCATCTCCTAGGGTTAGGTTTTTGGATGTCTAGGGTTTTTGAATTCATGATTAATTATTAAAAGGCCTTTGGAGCCTCATTGTAATCATTTATGCTCAGAGGGATGCATGTAGAAGCCACATCTCTTATCAGAGATAGCTAGCACCATTTGAGCAAGTGTTTCAGTTATTCATTTTTACAATTTCAGCCTATTTCATTTATTGAATAGAAGATATTGTTCATTGGATATTTGTGTTATTATTCATATCTTTGTGTTTATTGTATTCAATATGTTAATCAGTTCGTTCCACTCCTAAATATGGATCAATGGTATCAGAGCGATCTCATCTTCATTTATTTTTTCTTCATGCATGTCCCCGACAAGATCTGGATACAATAAGTTGGGACTCGCACGAATCAATCCTTTGCAATATCGTTCATGCCATGCCAGAAAAAAAACCATGGGGGATGAAAATAAAGATGATTTATCATGAGATACTTTTAAAATGTTTCTCAAGGAAGCCATTACATGATAATGTAATGCAATGATGGACAAATTTGCACAGATCCTTCGGTGGTTTCCCACAGGAGAAGCACCTTTATCAAGCGACCATGAAACCCCCTTCAAGGTATAGGTAAATTTTGATATTACATTATTTGAAGGACTGATAGATGTGGATGTTGTAGATACATGGTTGAATCTGATCGAAGGGTATTTTTCAATTCACAATTTTTCCTATAGGGAAAAGATTACTTTTTCACTCCTCAAGGTTGACCCCCATGTTAAGGAATATGAAATATTTTTTGTTTCCCCTACATGAGATTCCTTCCGGGATTCCATTAAAGAAACATACTACCCTGTTGGGAGCTATGAGGACCAGTCCACCATATCAACCACCCTGCATTAGGAAAGGGACCAGAAAGTACCAGATTTCACCAATATTTTCTATACCCTCGGCGCCAAATTGGGTATCAAAGACTCTGAGCGACATATGGTGCTCAAATACCATGTTTTTTTGGATAGATACATTTAGACAGAAATGGATTTTATGGACATTGTCTCATTGGGTATGGCTCATAGATATGTTGTCAAGATAGAGGAGAAATTTAAGCATAAGAGGCGAGAGTTTGGATCTGTAAACTCTTCATAGTCGAAGTATATAAAACGCATCCCCAACCCACACGAGAAGGGACAAAGAAAATATGGCCACTCTCAGGAAAACCAGTCCAAGCCATAACAAAAGAAGGGAAATGAGAAGATGAAGAAGGACATGCGAAAATGGTGTGAATACCATATAATCGCTTGGTACAACACTGAAGAATGTCTCTCCAAGAAGTCACTTGTGGCCTAGCTAAAGGATTTCAGGTCAGAGGAAGATTCTGACTCTCAATCAAATCCAGAAGGAGGGAAATGGATTATCTATGCTGAACCCAATGCCACTGTCACTACCACCAAGGTCTAGCCAGGTTAACGAGAAGAACCAAAGGAAGGGGAACGCCTTTTTCTCTCACATATGTGGGTAAAGGGGGCTCCACCTCATTTCATTATCGACAGGGACAGTTAGAAGAACCTAATCTCAACAGAGGTTGTCAAGTAGTTGGGCCTATCGACGACACCGCAAACATAGCCCTACACCATCAGCTATATTCACCAAGGAAGAGACATATGTGTTAGCCAACAATTTTGTCTTCTCTACATCATCAAGCCTTTCAAAGACGAGGTATTGTGTGATATTTCTCCCCTTGAAGTTTGTGATGTTATTTTATGAAAACCATATTTGTTGAAGTGCCATATTTTGTATGAGTCTAGACCCCTCAATGTTATTATTACTTTGGGTAGACAATTGTACATGATACCATAGGTAGCGCCTCCTATCGCTATTTTCTTAATATCTGCTAAGAAATGAAGTAGGGTCATTTCATAGACCGAGAAGTTCATCTTCTTTGTGATCCGTGCTCACAGTAAGTAGAAGGTCATTGCCACATTCGTGGCCTCTACACAGAACCTCTCTTTGAAACAGAAGAAAGTGGATGGGATTGTGGAAGAATACAGAGACATCTTCTCCTCACCCACCAGGGTACTGACGCACAACCAAGTCCAGCATCCAATTGATCTCCCCCCCAATGCACCTATTCCTAATGGACCAATCTATCATCTCTCACCGATGGAAAATGATGAAATCAAGCATCAGATCCAAGATATTCTTCAAAAGGGGCACATCATACCCAAGTCCTCCCCTTGTGACAACCTAATTGTACTGATACAAAAGAAGGATAGGACCTAGCGACTCTGCATTGATTACAGAGCATTAAAAAAAATCACAGTCAGGAACCGATACCCAATTCCCAGGATTGATGACCTTCTTGACCAACGCAAGGGGGAAAAATTCTTCAGCAACATTGACCTAAATTTTGGCTACCACCATATTCCCATCAAACCAACTGATGTATGGAAGACAAATTTCAAATCTAGATAAGGTCTCTTCAAATAGTTGGTCATGCCCTTTGGCTTAACAAATGCACTAGCCACTTTTATGAGGTTGATGGATGATGTATTGAGACCCTTCACCAAATATTTTGTGGTGGTATGTTTGGATGACATCCTCATCTTTAGAAGGAATTAGGAGGACCACATGTGGCATATTCAATAGGTTTTGAGCACTCTGCAGAAACAAAAGCTATACAACAACCTAGAAAATTTCTCCTTTGGCATGAACAGGGTACAATACTTGAGCTACATTGTTAATGAGCATGGAGTACATGTGGATCCAACTAATATCCAAGTCATCCGTGACTAGCCAACCCTAAACACACTAACCTTTCTTCAGAGCTTCTTGGGATTGGCCAACTTATACCAATGATTCATGTTGGGATTCTCCCATATTGCATGTGCCCTCAACCAAGTCACCAAGGGTAGTGGAATGAAAAAGTTTGTGTGGGGGAAGAAACAACAACGACCATTTGATGATCTGAAGCATCGCTTGGGGTTAGGTCCAGTAATCACCTTTCCTGATATGCAATAACTATTCAAGATTGAGACTGATGCATCCGACTTTGTTGTAGGTGCAGTTCTCACTTAGAGCGGTCATATGGTGGCATACCATAGTGAGACACTCTCAGATACAGTCCATAAATACCCCACCTATGACAAGGAAATGTATTCCATTGTACAAGCATTTCGTCAATGGAAACATTACATTCTAGGAAAGGAGACGATAATTCACACTGATCACAAGCCTCTGCAGTTCATACAAACACATGGGAAGTTGCACAATGACTACCATTAAAAGTGGTCCACCTACCTCCAACAGTTTCATCTCATCATCGAGTATAATACAAGGGACCACAAATCATGTCACTGACTACCTTAGTGAACCTTCCGTGGATTCACTCACCACTGTGTTCCATTCCTATGGACATGAGGCATCTGAGTGGCCCCAACTTTATCAAGAAGATCTATACTTCCCCACCACCTATCAAGTCTTGTGTAGAGGCGCGACTGTCACTGATTTTCACATTCAAGATGGACTATTATCCCATATGGGCCATCTCTATGTTCCTTCAAGTGAGCATGGAAAGATGATTTGGGAATCCCACTACAGTCAAATGGCAGGACATTTTGGTGTAAATAAAATTGTGGTCATTCTAAAAAAACATTTTTATGGGCCATAACTTCGACATGATGTCCACAAGTATATCAAATATTGCATTGTTTGTGCAATTACCAAGCCAGACATCAATAAGAAAGGCTTATAGACCCATCTTCCTACTCTCTAGAAGCCTTGGGAATCCATCTCGATGGATTACATGTCTATCCTTTCATCCACCAAGAAAGGAAACAACTGTGTATTTTTTGTCGTTGATTGGTTTTTGAAGATGGACATCCTCACAACCTACACGAAGCACATCACAGTGGTAGATACTGAAAATATCCTCTTCAAACAAGTGTGGGTCCACTTTGGTAAACCACAGAACATCATCTCCGACCGAGACAATAGGTTCCTCAACATGTTTTGGTCTATTCTTTGGTCATTGTTGGACACCAAGCTCACTAAATTCACTTCTTTCCACCCCCAAATAAACGGCCAAACAAAGGTCTTCAATCGGATGATTGTTCACATCCTACGCATGTACAACTCTAAGCATTTGTATACATGGGATGATAGTCTTATCTATACTCAACACAGTTACAACATGGCTCTCAATAGCTCCATTGGCCATAGCCCATTTCTGGAAGGGTCCGGGATTCCAACCCTTGGGTCCCATTGATATTTCACAACCTCTTTCCACCACACAGACAAACTATTCCCATGTTCAATCTAAGACCGAAAAATCCACCAGATTCATTGAGTGACTTCAGCACATTTGCCAACAAGTCCATGAGATTTTTTAGAAAGACAATGCTATGTACAATAAATGTCATGATCAACATAGGGTACCACACCAGTTTTAGGTTGGAGACAAAGTATGGTTACATTTACAGAAGGAGCATCTTACAAGTCCCCATCGAAAGCTCCACCCACTTCGCTATGGGACTTACACTATCATCCAGGCTATGGATAGAAATTCTTTTGATCTCAAAACTCCACCCTTCCTTGGCTTACACCTAGTGTTCAATATGGACCTCCTTCAAGCATATTTTCCACCATTATTTGACACCTCATAGATTGTAGAACAAATGACACCAAAATATCTCAACCCTGATTGCATGGAACATGCATCCACTGATCATATAGTGGAAACACAGGTCCAGGGCACTCACCAGTAGAGGATCCATATTTATTGATTTGTCAAGGAAGGGAAACTCCTACACCAAGGAAAGTGGCTTACCCAGGGAAAAATTCAGCAAAAGTTTCCTCACCTAATGGGAGAAATCAACACAATGGATACCATTAATTCCTAAATGGGTAGGAATAATCAAGGTGGATATTAGTGGCCACCCAACTATTCCAACTGGATCCTCTTGACAGTTTTTAGTTCAACACGTTCTTCTTTAATTATTTGTAATTGTGGGTTCTACACTTTTGGGACTGTCTAAAGCCATACACATATTCCAGCTGGATACTGGTGTCCTCCCATTTAATCCAACTGGCTTATTTTGTATGTTTTTCTAACAACACATATTTTTGTACTTATAGGGATGTTTTAGGGCCCTACACAATATTTTTTTGGCTCCCCACAGTCAAAATATAGTCTGAGTCAACGTTTGATGATGCAATGTGTATTTTTAGAAAATAACTTTCCAACGGGATTTCACGCGCCTAAAACAGATGTCGTATGCAGAAGTGACGACCCTGGGAAGTTGAGGTACCAACTTAACCATAGGTGCCCACATAACGTTTGACGTTTCATCTCCTAGGGTTAGGTTTTTGGATGTTTAGGGGTTTGGAATTCATGAGTAATGTTCAAAAGGCATATCGAGCCTCACTGTAATCATTTCTACTCAGAATAATGCATGTAGTAACCACATCTCTTCTCAGAGATAGCTACCACAATTCGAGCATGTGTTTCAGTTATGTAGTTTTATAGTTTAATCCTAATTCATTTATTCAATAGAATATATTGTTCAATGGATATATGTGTTGTTATTCATATCTCTATGTTTATTGTATTAAGTTTGTTAATCAGTTCGTTCTACTCCAAAATCCGGATCATTCTTACATAACAACTACAATTCAAATTCAAATTCTAGAAGTTCACAACTACAATTATGCATTCTTCTTTTAGACACATCAAATTGAAAAACCTCTACAACTAAATTTGACTCATAGAAGAGTATAGGCCAACACTTTTTCATTCTCAAAGTCATCTATAATCATGTTCAAAGTCCTATTTATACTTTTAATCTCATAGTACCAAAATCCCCTTTCTCTTAGTTCTCAACATATTTAAAACCAACAACATAGATTTTTGGAAATCAGGGACGAATTCCATGCCAACTTCTAGATAGATTCTTGGAAACAACTCCCTTGTCTTGAAATACAATACAATGTTCCTCCAAAAGGAAACAAAAAGGTTAAATATTTATAGGTAACAACAAATCAACAAAATTTCAAGAAATGGCAGCCACTTCAAGGCCAGCTTCTACATCTTCCAATAGAAAGTAGAACAAGCATCAAACAAGAAGTCCATAAATGGA
Source organism: Picea sitchensis (assembly GCA_010110895.2). NCBI lineage: Eukaryota > Viridiplantae > Streptophyta > Pinopsida > Pinales > Pinaceae > Picea > Picea sitchensis. The sequence goes on from SNQJ01S0015311.1 coordinate 218,360, forward strand.
GAATTTGCATTTGTCAGGACCATGATAGGATCATATGGGGGAAATTTCCAAAAGGTTTCTTCATAGATAAATAATCCTATCAACCTCTAATTCCTCCCTAGCCAGATCCATTGGATCCTATTTGGGCCAAACTTTGGTCTCTTAGAACTTGCCCCAAGATCTCAATCTCCATGTGGGAATTTAAACACATGCACATCTTAACTTTGGACAACATTCTTAAAATATTCTTCTCAGGACCGTTGCGTTGTTCCCTCTGTCAAAACCAAGAGGAATCAATATATAACCTCCTTGAAAGATGCCCTACCTCCAATCCTTTATGTGAAAATGTGGTGATTCTATGTTGACGTTATGATTGAGTTCATGGTAATGTCACCCAATCTCTAAAATCTTGGGCTGACAATCCTTACCAGAACCATATACTCAACTGTCTCTGGCAACTAATCCCAGGCTTCCTTGTCCATAATATTTGGAAAGAGAACAATCAAAGAATATTAAAAAATAACTCTTACTCTGAAGACATCCTTTGGGAAACATGCAGAAAACAACTGCTGGAAATGATACATCTCTACCCTTGTTCTAACACATACTTTAGGGCACCTCCAAATTAGGAAACAATACTCCACCTATGGGACATCACCTCATACCTCCACGTGGACCCTTCTCCAACTCCATATTACAACACGAGGTCTCCCTCCCCTCAGTTTCTTCAAACTCAACTTTGATGGAGCCTCCAAAGGTAACCTCGACCCTGTTGGTTTTGGAGGGTACTTCAAAGACAAATTTGGTGAAATTATCCAACTCTTCTATGGAGCTATAGGATACGACAACAACAATACAACAAAAATATCAGGTCTTCTCGAATGATTCTAAATTTCCCGTCAAAAAGATATTTTCCCTCTTATGGTTGAAGGTGACTCTCAACTCATCATCTCCATGGAAATTATTCTACAAAATGAATCTCAAAGAGAAAAAATTTCTCCCAACTGGAGATTATACCATGGACTTCATCATCTAGCTCAATTTATGGAATCTAAGGACTCCATTTCTTTCAACCATGTCCACCGAAAGGCCAACTCCCTGGCATACAAAATTGTGAATGAAGGAATCATGGATAAATATGATCTATATCATTTCTCCTTGGATGAGTTTCCCAATCACCCTCTCAAATGAGACTGTATCATAATTTCTCTCTGGTACTCTCAAAACCTGGATGCTGGTGATCTCCACCTGGAGAACATCATGACGCTCTCTGAAAAGCACTCCAATGGGCACAGTGACTCCACCTCTCCCTCCCCGCATGAGCATTAAACCTCTTCTTGCCTCGAGGTGATGGTAATTGTCTTCGCCACCCACTCCAACTTAGATCCTGCAGAGACAAAGGACGATCGAACACATGCAAGGGATGTGGGAATTGAACGCCCTTCGTATATGCTTCTCTCCTTATGAAAATGGTCATTTTGACCCCCTTTGACTCATTCTCAGGTTTTTGGCTCTGATCCTCATATTCGTAGCTCTAATCCTTGACTGGCACCTCTTATCCACCATAGTCAGTAGTGACCCTATCATCCATATGTAGTGGTGGATCACCCTCCTTTAAGTATTGTCAATGCCACCTCGAAATCACTACAACCCTAGTCTGGGAAAAGGTGGTCGTGGAGGTCACACATGCACAACAAATCCCCCGTCCATCATGGCTAACCAGGACGTTTATAACCACACAGTTCCAAATTATCTTCGGTAGTTGTTAGACAATTGGGAGGAATAATTAACCAACTCTATCCCGGCTACTCGACGCACCCCCAGGCATCACATCAGTAACTGGGTCATGAAGTTCAAATTCAAATTCAAATTCTAGAAGTTCACAACTACAATTATGCGTTCTTATTTTAGACACATCGGATTGAAAAACCTCTACAACTAAATTCGACTCATAGAAGAGTATAGGCCGACACTTTTTCATTCTCAAAGTCATCTATAATAATGTTCATAGTCCTCTTTACACTTTTAATCTCATAGTACCAAAATCCCCTTTCTCTTAGCTCTCAACATATTTAAAACCAACAACATAGATTTTGGGAAATCAGGGATGAATTCCATGCCAACTTCTAGATAGACTCTTGGAAACAACTCCCTAGTCTTGAAATACAATACAATGTTCCTCCAAAAGGAAACAAAAAGGTCAAATATTTATGGGTAACAACAAATCAAAAAAAAATCAGGAAATGACAGCTGCTTCAAGGCCAGCTTCTACATCTTCCAGCAGAAAGTAGAACAAGCATCAAACAAGAAGTCCATAAATGGAGAATTTGCATTTGTCAGTACCATGATAGGATCATATGGGGTTAGTTTCCAAAATGTTTCTTCATAGTCAAATAATCCTATCAACCTCTAATTCCCCCCCAACCAGATCCATTAGATCCTATTTGGGCCAAACTTTGGTCTCTTAGAACTTGCCCCAAGATCTCAATCTCCGTGTGGGAATTTCAACACATGCGCATATTAACTTCAGACAACATTCTTAAAAGAGTCTTCTCAGGACCTTTGCATTGTTCCCTCTATCAAAACCAAGAGGAATCAATATATCACATCCTTGAAAGTTTCCCTACCTCCAATCCTTTATGTGAAAATGTGGTGATTCTATGTTGACGTTATGATTGAGTTCATGGTAATGTCACCCAATCTCTAAAAACTTGGGCTGACAATCCTTACCAGAACCATATAATCAACTGTCTCTGGCAGCTAATCCCAGGCTTCCTTGTCCATAATATTTGGAAAGAGAACAATCAAAGAATATTTGAATATAACTCTTCCTCTAAAGACATCCTTTGGGAAACATGGAAAAAACAACTGCTGGAAATGATACATCTCAGCCCTTGTTCTAACCCATACTTTAGGGAACCTCCAAATTAGAAAACAATACTCCACCTATGGGACATCACCTCATACCTCCATGTGGACCCTTCTCCAACTCCATATTCCCACATGAGGTCTCCCTCTAGTCCAGATCATTGGAGTCACCCACCCCTCAGTTTCTTCAAACTCAACTTTGATGGAGCCTCCAAAGGTAACCCCGACCCTGTTGGTTTTGGAGGGTACTTCATAGACAACTTTGGCGAAATTATCCAAATCTTCTATGGAGCTATAGGCTACAACAACAACAATGAAACACAAATCTCAGGTCTTCTCAAATGATTCTAAATTTCCGGTCAAAAAGATAGTTTCCCTCTTATGGTTGAAGGCGACTCTCAACTCATCATCTCTTGGGAAATTATTCTACAAAATGGATCTCAAAGAGAAACAATTTATCCCAACTGGAGATTATACCATGGACTTCATCATCTGGATCAATTTATGGAATCTAAGGACTCCATTTCTTTCAACCATGTCCACCGAAAGGCCAACTCCCTAGCATAAAGAATTGTGAATGAAGGAATCATGGATAAATATGATCTATATCATTTCTCCTTGGATGAGCTTCCCAATCACTCTCTCAAACGAGACTGTATCATAGCTTCTCTCTAGTACTCTCGAAACCTGGATGCTGGTGATCTCCACCTAG
>SNQJ01S0015311.1:228300-253650 GCA_010110895.2 Picea sitchensis
CTAGGTTGCCTGCAAAATCATTGTCTGTGTAGCTAGAGAGATGATTATCATCAGACTGAGTGTACCATAGGGAAAAATTGAGAGTGCTTGCAACATATCTCAGAATCCTTTTCTCCATCTTCTAGTGAGAATCTTTGGAGGATTCCATGAATCTGGAAACAAAGTTGGTTGCATACATAATATCAGGCCTAGTTGTTGTAAGATACAACCAACTACCTACTAAACTTTTGTACAGGGTGGAGTCCACTATAGGTCCTTCATCTTGCTTGCTCAATTTTGTGCCTAGGGGTATAGGGGTTTCTGTTGGATTGCAATCTTCTATGCAGAAGTCGTTGATGATGTCTACTGCATACTTTTGCTAAGAGACAAAAATGCCTTTGGTTGATTGATCAACCTCAATTCCCAAACAATATTTCATTATGCCAAGATCTGTCATCTCAAACTCAGATTGCATGACATGTTTAAAACTGGTTAACTCAATATTGCTAGTATATATCATGTCATCAACATATAGACATACAATCAGGGATGATTTTAAAGATGGAAATTTATTTTAAAATTTAGAAACCTTGGTGAATCTTACTAATGCTTCATATTCTAACTATAATTGATTGGTGTTTTTTTGTAAAAATATTCAAATTTCTAAGTATTTTATATAGTTTTTATAAAATTTTGGCGATTTCTAAGGTAAGATAATTTTATCCTATAGAATTTGGGCAAATCATTTTTAAAATAGTGAATCTTTTTTTTTGAAAAACCATGGAAAATTATCCCATGAGCGAAATTTAGCCCCTAAAATCATCCGAGCATACAATTAGAATTTTATCGTGCTTATCTATTTTGGTGTATAAAGTTGGCTCATTTTGGCTTCTGCTGAAGCCACTTTTGATCAGGTAAGTGTTAATTCTGTTGTACCAAGCTCTTGGAGATTATTTTAAGCCATACAAGGATTTCTTCAACCGATACACTTTGGATGACTGCTCTTGGACTTCAAATCTAGGTGGTTGATCGACATAAACTTCTTCTTCTAAGAAACCATTCAAGAAATCTGACATGAAATCCATATGGTATACTTTCCATTTGTGTTGGGATGCTATGGCCAAGAGAGTCCTTACAATGTCTAATACTTCTACTGGAGGAAAAGTTTCACCATAATCAATACCTGGTTGTTGTGAGAATCCTTTGGCAACAAGTATTTCCTTGTGCTTTTCAATCTATCCCTTTTCATTGAGTTTAGTTTTGTAAACCCACTTGACACCAATACTCTTCTTGTGTCTGGGTAGATCAACAAGATCCCATGTCTTGTTCTTCTCACTGGAGTCAATCTCTTGGTTCATGGCTTGAACCCAATGTGGCTCCTTAGTTGTTTCTTTAAAAGATGTAGGTTGACATGACATTAATGCAAAAAGATTGTATTTTTCAATGTCATCCAACTACTGATGGATTTATCTCAAAATTTGAGTTCTCTGATTTTGAAGTTTAGAGGATGAGTCTCTGCTTGAAGTTGAGTTATCCTGAGAATTTTTAGAATGTCCTTGTACCTGCAGTCTTGGAAGAGCAAGCTGATGTGTTTGTTGTCCTGAATTCTCTATGTATTTAGGAAGTGGCATCAGTGGATCATGATTGTCCATTTGTTGATTTTCAGACTCGTTCTAGGAGTGATTTTCAAAAAAAATTACATCTCTGTTGAGGATTAGTTTCTTTGAAATTGGATTGTAGAGTCTATAGGCCTTGGATGTTTCATTGTAGCTAGTAAAGATGCATTTCTCACTTCTATCATCAAGTTTCTTCCTCAATTCAGAAGGGATGTGAGTGTATGTTATGCATCCAAATGTCATTAGATGAGCAACATTTATCTTTGTCCCACTCCATGCTTCTTGAGGGACCTTCATCTTCAGACAGGTGGTTGGAGATCTATTCAAGAGATAAGCTGAGAATGCTACTAATTCAACCCAGAATGTATTTGACAGACATTTCTCTTTGAGAAGGCTTCTTGCCATGTTCATTATTGTCTGAATTTTCCTTTCAGCCACTCCATTTTGTTGTGGAGTATACCTAGTTGTAGTTTGCATGATGATGCCTTACAATTTGCAGAAATTTGCAAATTCTTTGGAGTTGTATTCTCCTCCTTCATCTGACCTGATTTCTTTTACATATTTTCCACTCTGTTTTTCATCTTTAGCTTTGAATTCTTTGAACTTTGCAAAAGTTTCAGATTTGTGTTTGAGAAAGTAGATCCAAATTTTCCTGCTAAATTCATCAATAAACATTAGAAAATAAATGCTACCACCTATTGAATCTATTTGCATTGGTCCACATAGGTCAATGTGCACTATTTCTAAGTGTTGTTTGGCTTGAGTGGAGAACTATGGAAAACTAGTTCTCTTATGTTTTCCTAGAATGCAAGACTCACATGGGGGATTTTCCTCTTTAAAAATAGGGAGACCTTTGACCATGGAGTTCTTATATACAAGACTTAGGCTCTGAAAGGGTAGATGCCCAAATCATGTATGCCAATCTAAGGTTTCATTTGGGGTGGATGCACTTTGTGCATATGATTTGATCATATTTGCAGTTCTGAGGGTTAGGGGAAACATCCTATTCTCACTCATGTGGATTTCAGAAATCAATTTTCTGTTGGGGTTTTTATCATATATCCTTCATGATGCTCCTTCAAAAAGTGCATTATAGCCATGTTCAATGACTTGTCCTACACTTAACAAATTATGTTTCAGATCTGGAAGATGATAGACATTGTTTATGTCTTTCTTTACATTTTGTTTAGTAAGAATAGGTACAGTTCATTTTCCTTGAACTTTGACTAAGGAATCATTTCCAAGTGTAATATCAGAGGAAATTGAAGAATCAATGCATGAAAGTAAATCTTTGTTAACTGTCACGTGATTGCTGCAACTACTGTCCAACAACCAAAGATATTTATGTTGTTCTTCATTCTTGTGACATGAGAGAAACATACATTTTGAGGTTTCTCTTGTATGATTTGAGACATGTGCTCCACTTGAGAGATGATCTACTTGCTTCATCCATCATTCAGATTCATAGTGTCCAAAATTTTTGCAGTAATAGCATTGTATGCTACATTTTTCATATGATCTTCTCCATCTGCCTCTTTGAGGCTGGAAATTCTGATTCTGGTTCTGTTGTTTGTGACCTCCACTTGAGTGATGGTTACTAGTAATGCTCCCTCTCCCTTGGTGACCTTTGCCTCTTCCTCTGCCTCTCCCTCTGTTGAAGGAGAATTGAGTTTTGAAGGCATTTGTGATTGAGTCATCTATGAGATGCAGTCTGGTCTTGTGTGTCAACAGGAAACCCATCAGTTTATCTGTTGAAAATTTTGACAGATCCTTGGATTCAAGGATTGATGTAACACCCATTTCAAATTTCTTTGGTAAACTTCTGAGGACTTTCTCAACAATTCATTGATCAAGGATGGCTTCACCATTCAATCTGATCTAGTTTATGATTACCATGACTCTCGTCATAAATTGATCAACATTTTCAGACTCTGTCAATTTTAAAGTCTCAAAGTGTGTCCTCAAGGTATGGAGTTTGACTTTTTTGACCCTGTCATTTCCTTGGTAGGCGGATTTAAGGATATCCCATGCCTGTTTTGAAGTAACAACACCGGTGATTTTTGAGAAAATCGAGTCATCCACTGAATTTTGAATCCATAATTTGTCTTTATTCTCTTTGTTCCTCTGTGTTGCCTAAGCAGTTCTTTATTGGTTGGTCATGGGAACAAGTTCTGTTGGATCTGGTTCCACATATCCAAGATCCAATGCATCCCAACACTCTTGTGCTTGTAATAAGGATTTCATTCTAAGAGACCAAAACTCATAATTCTTTCCAAGAAGAATTGGTCCTTGAGTTGGTCTTAAGTTGCTTGAGGTGGCCATCTTTGAAGAAGAAAAAAATAAATAAACAACAAAAAATTGTTTAAAGATTTGCATGCTTACCTATTTTCGATGCGTAAAACCAGGTCTTTGAAGTTCTTGTAGTGACTTCAGACCAAAAAACATAGTGCAGACCACTTCTTTGACTTCGATCTGGCTGGATCTGACTATTTGAGCACAAGATCTGTTGATTCAGAGCTCTGAGCCATGTTCTTGTGAAACTGTAGCCCCTCTTTTGGCAGAATCGGGTTCTCTGAGTTTACTCGAGAGCCAAAAAAAAAATTGATGTTTATTTTCTCATGTGACTATGGGATGAAAAACGAGGTGCTTCGGGCTTTCGGGCTTCCGACATTTTCACGCTGAGAATATTAGGGCCTTCGAATAGTCGAATTTCTAAATCACAAATTTGCTTCAAAGATCAACGATCCTCATTGATTTGAGATCAACGACCACAATTTCTTCAGAATATCATGCCTTCAATCGACGACTGCGATCAAATCATGAATTTGCATATCGAGGATCTGGGACTATTGGGGATCTGCGATGTAGTTTATCTCCCTTCACCCGATACCCAAAATGTTGATAACCACTTATGCCAGATCAACGATCATGCTTCTTCCTACGATCAATGGTCTAGATCATGTGAGGATTTCGTGTATCACAAAGTCGAATGACTTTTTACCTCCATTCTCCCGATCCTCGAAATGTCAAAATTCTCCTTGGAAAATTAACGGTCGAGATCTCTCCTCGATCAATGGCTGTGATCTTTTCGTGATTTTGCATTTTGTGAGTTTCACGAATTTTTCCTTTGACTTCCCTCAGTCCCGAGTCAGCGAAATGTTGATCACTCACTACGTGTCCCTCCTGATGAACGGTTAGGATTGTTGTGGTTCCTCCCTTGCAAATCTTCCGACATACATGGATCTCTGCCACGTGTCCCCTGATGGTGGACGGTACCAATAATTTTAGGACTTCAAGAGACTTGCTTCCTTTGCAAACTTTGCACGAAATCGTCGAATACACAAAATTTTGAAAAGCTTTGGTAGTTAAAGCCTACACACATTTTCTTCATTTGAGGGTTGTTGTAGCTCTCGCTTTGATCTAATGGTTGAAACTCATTCTCCTTTTCTGTGCTTTATCGTCCTTTCTGAGCTTGATTTATGACTCAGATCGGTTAGCGGAACTTATCTTACGGCTGCGTATGCTTGTCCTTTGCTGCTTTAGCATGTCCTTTGTTCCTTCTCCAAAGAATTTAAACTAAAGAAGAAAATTCGTGAATCTTTCACGGATCTTTAAATTCTCACCATTCTTTATTGTTTCTGCCTTCTGCATCTTTTTCTTCCTCGCACTTGTTGTCTACAATGATCTTTTGAGTAGACTAGTGGACTTCTCTCCAAGCTTTGTGAAGAATCTACGTCCCGTGCTCTCGTTGACAGTTTAATCTCTTCGTTTCTTAGGATCGGGATGCTCTCCAGACTGAGGCTTACGTCTGAAGCTCAAGCTTTGATACCATGATAAAATGAGAAGCAGAGAATACAAGGAAAGAGTATAGCATAAATAATATTCAATATATTGAGTATGTGAGAAAAGAGTACATGAGAAAAGGGAAAAAGAGTTGAGCTACATAGGCTCAAGCAAATCAAGAACATAAAGAACCGAGTGTAGTTAGACTCTTGAGGTTACATTATATTTAACAAAATCAAGGTAGTTATCTTCTTAGACTAAGCTTGTTTATTTATATATAATCTATTTTTTGTGTTTAATGAAGAGAACTATCGCACCTTCTTGTTTATATATAATCTATTTTTTGTGTTTAATGAAGAGAACTATCGCACCTTCTTGCTTTGTGAATAATAATATCTACTCTCACATTTATCAATATGGTATCAAAGTAGGACTAGGCTTAACTCCCTCATGGGAGGCCTAGGTACGTTGGAAGAGAAATGAAACCTGCATATAGGAATAGATTCATATAGATATGAAGAGTAGTGTATTTGTGTGTCCTTGATTTGTCTATTTTGAAGGTTGAATCGTTGATTGAAAGGTCGATATGTGTTTGAAGGATCATTGTTCAACATTTTACTTTTGAAGAGGGCCGCCATTGTTGGTGTAACCACCATCTGGAGTGTGTAGCCGTTCGGCGCTGTAGCAAGTGGCCTATAGAACCATAGGAGAGTCGTCGCTCCAGTCCGTGTCGAAGAAGAAATCCGCAGTCGTCTTTTGTGTTAAGGAAATCCTTTCATGCCTTTCTTTGTCTACGCCCTCTTTTTTCTCTTCGTTAGGGTTTGTATTCCTTCTCTTGGTTCATGGCTTGAACCCAATGTAGCTCCTTAGTTGTTTATTTAAAAGATGTAGGTTGACATGACATTAATGCAAAAGATTGTGTTTTTCAATGTCATCCAACTACTGATGGTTTTCTCAAACATTGAGTTCTCTGATTTTGAAGTTTGAGGATGATTCTCTGCTTGAAGTTGAGTTATCACGAGAATTTTTTAGAATGTCCTTGTACCTGGAGTCTTGGAAGAACAAGCTGATGTGTTTGTTGCCCTGAATTCTCTATGTCTTTAGGAAGTGACATCAGTGGATCATGATTGTCCATTTGTTGATTTTCAGACTCGTTCTAGGACTGATTTTCAAAAAATTTACATCTCTGGTGGTTAGTTTCTTTGAAATTGGATTGTAGCCAAGTCTATAGGCCTTGGGCGTTCATTGTAGCAGTGAAAAATGCATTTTCACTTCTATCATCAAGTTTCTTCCTCAATTCGGAAGGAGATGTGAGTGTATGTTATGCATCCAAATGCCCTTAGATGAGTAACATTTATCTTTGTCCCACTACATGCTTCTTGAGGACCTTCATCTTGAGGCTGGTGGTTGGAAATCTATTTAATAGATAAGGTGAGAATGCTACTGATTCAACCCAGAATGTATTTGATAGATATTTCTCTTTGAGAAGGCTTCTTACCATGTTCATTATTGTCAGAAATTTTTCCCTTTCAATACTGCATTTTGTGTGGGGAGTATACCTAGTTGTAGTTTGCATGATGATGCCTTACGATTTGCATAAATTTGCAAATTCTTTGAGTTGTATTCTCCTCCTTCATATGACCTGACTACTTTTACACTTTGCCACTCTGTTTTTTCATCTTTTAGCTTTGAATTCTTTGAACTGCAAGAACAGATTTGTGTCTGAGAAAGTAGATCCAAATTTTCTTGCTAAAATCATCAATAAGCGATAGGAAATAAATGCTACCACCTATTGACTCTGTTTTCATTGGTCCACATGGGTCAATGTGAACTAGTTCTACAAGTGTTGTTTGGCTTGAGTGGAGAGCTATGGAAAACTAGTTCTCTTATGCTTTCCTACAATGCAAGACTCACATGGGGGATTTTCCTCTTTAGAAATAGGGAGACCTTTCACCATGGAGTTCTTCTATAGAAGACTTAGGCTCTGAAAGGGTAGATTTCCAAATCGTTATGTGTCAAACTAAAGGTTTCATTTGGAATATAATACTTTGTGCATATAGTTGATCAGATTTGTAGTTAAATTAGGAAACATGCTATTAGAGTCATGTGGATTTCATAAATCAATTTTCTGTTGGGGTTTTTATCATATATTCTTCATTATGGTCCTTCAAAAAGTACCTTATAACTATCTTCAATGAGTTGTCCCACACTTAACAAATTGTGTTTCAGATCTGGAACATGATAAAAATTGGTGTTATGTCTTTCTTTACATTTTTGTTTAGTAAGGGCAAATTACAGTTCATTTCCTTGAACTTTGACCTCTGAGAATCATTTCAAGTGTAATATCAGATGAAATTGAAGAATCGATGCATTAGAGTAAATCTTTGTTACCTGTCATGTGATTGTTGCAACTACTGTCCAACAACCAAAGATATTTATGTTGTTCTTCATTCTTGTGACATGAGAGAAACATACCTTCGAGGTTTCTCCTGTATGATTTGAGACACATGTGCTCCGCTTGAGAGATGATCTACTTGCTTCATCCATCATTCAGATTCTGATGTCCAAACTTTTGCAGTAATAGCATTGTATCACTACAATTTTCATATGATCTTCTCCATCTGCCTCTTTGAAATTTGAAGTCCCGATTTGGGTTTTGTTGTTTGTGACCTCCACTTGAGTGATGGTTACTAGTAATTCTCCCTCTCCCTTGGTGACCTTTTCCTCTTCCTCTGCCTCTCCCTCTATTTAAGGAGAATAGAGTTTTGAAGGCATTGGCGATTGAGTCATCTATGAGATGCAGTCTCGTCTTGTGTGTCAACAGGAAACCCATCAACTTATTTGTTGAAAATTTTGTGAGGATCCTTGGATTCAACAATTGATGATGTAGCATGTTGAATTTCTTTGGTAAACTTCTCATGACTTTCTCAATAATTTTTTGATCAGGTATGGCTTCACCATTCAATCTGATCTGGTTCTGATTCCCATGACTACGGTCATAAATTGATCAACATTTTCAGACTCAATCCCAATTTAAAGTCTCAAAGTGTCCTCAAGGTATGGAGTTTGACTTTTTTGACCCTGTCATTACCTTGGTAGTAGGATGAAGGATATACCGGGCATGTTTTGAAGTAACAACACCGGTGATTTTTGAGAAAATCGAGTCATCCACTGAATTTTGAATCCATAATTTGGCTTTATTCTCTTTGTTCTTCTGTGTTTCCTAAGGAGTTCTCTATTGGTTGGACATGGCAGCAAGTTCTGTTGGATCTGGTTCCACATAACCAAGATCAATGGATCCGAGCACTCTTGTGCTTGTAATAAGGATCTCATTCTAAAGAGACCAAAACTCATAATTCTTTCTAAAAAGAATTGGGCCTTGAAGTTGGTCTTAAATTGCTCGAGGTGGCCATCTTTAAAGAAGAAAAAAATAAACAACAAAAATTGTTTAAGATTTGCATGCTTACCTATTTTCGATGCGTAAAACCGGGTCTTTGAAGTTCTTGTAGTGACTTCACACCAAAAAATGTGGTGTAGACCACTTCTTTGACTTCAATCTAGCTGGATCTAACTATCCAAGAGCAAGATCTGTTGATTGAGAGCTCTCAGCTCTATTATTTTTCAACTGTAGCAACTGTAGCCCCTCTAATTGCAGAATTGGGATTTCTGAGTTTACTCGAGAGCCAAAAAAAATTGATGTTTATCTTCTCATGTGACCGTGGGATGAAAAACCAGGTGCTTCGGGCTTTCGGGCTTCTAGACTTTGTGAGGCTATGAGTGCCTTCGAGAATAGTCAAATTTTCTGAATTCACAAAATTTGCTTCAAATATCAGCGATCCTCATTGATTTGGATCAACGACAAAATTTCTTGAATATCCCATGCGCGGTCGACGGCTGTGATCAAATCATGAATTTGTGTATCGAGGATCTGCAAATATTGGGGATCTGTGATGTAGTTTATCTCCCTTCACCCGATACCCAAAATGTCGATAACCACTTATGCGAGATCAACGATCTTGCTTCTTCCTACGATCAACGGTCTAGATTATGTCAGGATTTTGTGTATCACGAAGTCGAACGACTTTTTACCTCTGTTCTCCCAATCCTCGAAATGTCAAAATTCTCCTTGGACAATCTTGGTCGAGATCTCTCCTCGATCCTTGGCCGGGATCTTTTCATGATTTTGCATTTTCACGAGTTTTCACCAATTTGTCCTTTGACTTCCCTGAGTTGCGAGTCAGCGAAATGTTGCTCACTCACCACGTGTCCCTCCCGATGAATGGTTAGGATTGTTGTGGTTCTTCTCTTGCAAATCTTCCGATGTACGTGGATGTTTTCCATGTGTGCCTTGATGGTGGACAGTACCAATAATTTCAAGACTTCAAGAGACTTGCTTCCTTTGCAAACTTTGCACGAAATCGTCGAATACACAAAATTTTGAAAAGCTTTGGTAGTTAAAGCCTACACACATTTTCTTCATTTGAGGGTTGTTGTAGCTCTCGCTTTGATCTAATGGTTGAAACTCATTCGCCTTTTCTGTGCTTTATCGTCCTTTCTGAGTTTGATTTATGGCTCAGATCGATTAGTTGAACTGATCTTATGGCTGCGTATGCTTGTCCTTTTCTGCTTTAGCATGTCCTTTGTTTCTTCTCCAAAGACTTTAAACTAAAGAAGGAAATTAGTGAATCTTTCACGAATATTTAAATTCTCACGATTCTTTATTGTTTATGCCTTATGCTTCCATGCAATTGTTGTCTGCAACGATCTTTTGAGAGTATGGTTGACTACGGATTTCTCTCTAGGCTTTGTGAAGAATCTTGCGTCCTGTGCTCTCGTTGACATTTTAAGATCTATGTTTCTTAGGATCGGGATGCTCTCCAGACTGAGGCTTACGTCTGAAGCTCAAGCTTTGATACCATGATAAAATGAGAAGGCGAGGAGAGAATATAGAGAAAGAGTATAGCATAAATAGTATTCAATATATTGAGTATGTGAGAAAAGAGTGCATGAGAAAAGGAAAAAGAGCTGAGCTAAATAGGCTCCAACAAAACAAGAAAATCAAAGAATGGAAGTGTACAGTGAGACTGTTGAGTTACATTATATTTAACAAGATCAAGGTAGTTATCTTATCTTAGACTAAGCTTGTTTATTTATATGTAATCTATTTTTTATGTTTAATGAAGAGAACTATCACACCTTCTTGCTTTGTGAATAATAATATCTACTCTCACATTTATCAATATGGTATTAGAGTAGGACTGGCTTAACTCCCTCATGGGAGGCCTAGGGACGTTGGAAGATAAATGAAACCTGCATATAGGAATAGATTCATATAGATAGGAAGAGTAGTGTATTTGTGTGTCCTTGATTTGTCTATTTTGAAGGTTGAATCGTTGATTGAAAGGTCGATATGTGTTTGAAGGATCATTGTTAAACATTTTACTTTTGAAGAGGGCCACCATTGTTGGTGTAACCACCATCTGGAGTGTGTAGTCGTTCGGTGCTGTAGTAAGTGGCCTATAGAACCATAGGAGAGTCGTCGCTCCAGTCCGTGTCGAAGAAGAAATCCGCAGTCGTCTTTTGTGTTAAAGAAATCCTTTCATGCTTTTCTTTGTCTACGCCCTCTTTTTTCTTCGCTAGGGTTTGTATTCCTTCTTTCTGGTTGAATGCTCCACTGCCTCTAAAGCTAGACACGGTGCAGATCCATGCTCTACAACTCCAGATCTGTGGACTCTTTATGAATCTGTGAAGTGGCGATATTATCCTCTGCCTTCGACAATGGATGTTTTGGTCGCGAGTTGAATTTCGATTCTCAGGCTAACGTTGTGTCCTCCATATCGGCGACAACGTTATATTCTGGTTCTACGACTTTCTTATCTCAACGATCTCTACGTCCTATTCGTTGTCTTTCTCACACAGAGATTCCTTTTACGGTGGAAACGATGAAAAGAGTGTCCTGCTTCTAGTGCGATTGCAATTATCAATATTTCTCCTCCCAATGTGATTGAAGGTGTCGATATTTCTCCTACATACGTTATTGAACCTGCGCTGGATGTTTTTCTTTGGTTTTCTGGGGTTACTCCTGATTGGAATTTGAGTGACATGATCTCCTTTGACATTTGTGGATTGTTTTATTTTTTTTCTGTGGTCCATTTTCTGTTTGAAATCTGTATCTTCACACAGATCTCCACAATCGGTACATCGTTTGCAACCTTTCCTTCCTTCGTTGCAGGAAAAAGTGTATCCTTAACTCGCTTATCCCACTCCTTGGAAAATATATCTCAACAAACGCCCAACTCACTGACTTTCTCTTCCGACTCGGTTTCTTGTTGACAATCACGGGTGAGAGCGCATTATTGAAGAGAGCAGGCTCCTATGTGTTGAGGGAGGCCCACGCGGAATAGGGGGCGTGCCTCAATTTGTACAAGTTTCAATTACCCAGATTTAAACTTAGGTTGCTTTGTTTGAGATCTTTTCTCTTGAGCTTGAAATTTTGTTATTTTCGTACCGCTGAAGCAATAGCGTTCTATTTCTTTGAGGTGTAGGTTATAGGTTGATTTTTGTTTTGTTCAGATATGGTTTCCCGAGGACTTTCGCTTCGTCGGCCTTGAGATCCATTGTTGTTTTTAACCTTACCTTGGATGTCAAAGAAGCCTACTTTCTCATCTGAAACTATTTGCAATTTTTTAGTATCTCAGAAGTAAATCGTCGGTGTTGAGATAACATCCAAAGGAGGTTTTCCAAAGGTCTTCATCCATGCAGCTAATAATGATTTCATGGAGGAAACCTGTGATTCCAATTCTTATTTAAACTATGAGAACTCATAATCTCATTCTGGCAGAGTTAACAATTATGGGCAATGGCGATTGTTTATTGCAGATGATGTTCAATCCAGTACCAGTAATTCCAGTTGTGTCGAAGATTCCTTTGATATGGCGTTCCCAGATTGGTCTTTCTAGGGATGTCTATATTTCATCTCAGTGTTGAGTATGAAGAGAAGAACTGCAACCTTTTCTAATGGGGCTCAAAATAGCAAGGATCTTGTTGGTTCCTTCGGCAAACTCACTTCTATACTCGCGGGCATTTCCCGCCTCCACACCCTACGAGATTTCATGGACTCGGCCTTAATTTGTATGTAAACGAGTTTATGCTTTTATTTCGAGGTTCATGGCATAATCTCTACCAACTTATTGTATGTTGGAGGATATAGGTAGTATATTTTCCTTAAACTCTTCAATAAAGCCTCCATTTTGTGTGCATTGAAAAGAACATTTCTTTCTTTCCGCCACATTTTGATTTTTTGTTTTTTTTTTTAATTGGTTAAGACAGTAATTAAGAGAAATGATTCCTCACTTGTACATGGGTATTTAACATGGCTTTCTTTTCTAGGATTTGTCTTTGTCTATGATGGTTATTTATGGTACCTCTCGTTTTGCACCATTGGGTAGTAGATTTTCTGCCACTCGTGCAAATAGTTTGAGTGTAACCAGGCATTTTTCTCCATCTACTTGTTTGTTTCACAATCTCTTGGAGATCACCAATTTGGAGTATTTCTTTCTTAGGTTGTTTTTCATTTTTCCACCTTTAACTTGTACTCCATACATTAGTCATCAGTTGTGACATTCTTTGCCATCATTTTTTCCAAACAATTCAACATTGTGGGGTGATGTTTTGCAATGCTTCATCCGGTGATTTTTTACTCACCATTTTCGATTGAGATCAGTGATCCTTCTACACAACTTACTCACCATTTTTTATTGAGATCAGTGATCCTTCTACACAACACTAATTCATATATTGACTCGGTGGTTGTAGCTGCTAGTGACCCACGCACTATGGTGTGATGGATTGACTTCCATAAGGACACTCGATTTATGATGTTTTTATTGACTACCTCATCTAGATTTTTAAATTGGGACTCATTTTAGAGGACCAGTCTCTTTTCTTGAGAAGTTTGAATTGTGGATTTCTACTGGATCTTTGATGGCAATGACAGATTTGGGTTCTTGGCTCTCTTTTTCAGAGTCTTGGTCATACTTCCTGATTGGAGCTTTAACCTCCGCAGGGGTAATGCTCTTACTTTTCAGTGTATCTCTTTGGGATCTTCTTCATCTTCAACTCCAATGTCCTTTTCAACGGTAACATTTATCTCTCTTTTGGAGAGGATCTTTTTCCTATGGGTTTTTCTTCTTTTCTTCAGTTATGAGATTTTGTACATGGGTGTCTTATCAAGTCTCGTTGTGAGGACCCATCTTTATTCTTATTGGTGTGAGGTTGAAATATTTCCTCAACAGGTAGATCAAAGTAATTATCTTATCTTGAGACTAAGCTTGTGTATTTATATTTACTCTATTTTTTGTGTTTAATGAATAGAGCTCTTACACCTTCTTGCTTTGTGCATAATAATATCCACTCTCACATTTTTCAATACCAAATTCACTATGTGAGATAATAGAGAACTAAATTTATTCCTCTATGTATGGAACAAGATTAGTTATAACTAATAGCCATATATTACGCGATACTAATTATATAGTACGCATACTTAATAGTCCCTGTGGTAGGCATAGAGGGACTATAATGATCGATAAAACGTTGATTTGATATTAGTTTGTCCTTTTGCAGAATACTTATTGTTGGAGCTATGGAATTAAAAGCATATATTTTTATATATTAAAAAGTAACATATATGTACTGATCTGATTGGCTAAGAGATTGGAGGTCTTATTGTCGGCTTCGCTATTCCCAATGCAGTGTATGGAAACATATCCAAACTTTTTTCTAGTAGACAGTATGTTTTAATCATATATTTTTCTTGTATATTGCTTGAAGGTCGATTAATGCTACCATTAGTTCGAAAGTTTGTATTAGCATTTTCTGCTACCCAAATATATATGTCAGTTTTGATATGTACTAAGCATATTGAAATGTTTTCATATCCAAGATTTGTATATTTCTTGAAATTTATTGACACTTATTCCGAGATGCCTCAACAAGCGTGACGGCATAAATGTTTACACGACACGACATTCTCCAGCACCCCTGAAAACTTAAATGTTTGCATATTGTGAGGTCCTTAGACAGATTGAGAGTCTTAAATGTTTATGTAAATATGATTCTTGGAGTACATGCCAGTTCAATAGCCATTGTATGTTTCATCCTTGTTCTTCCATTGAAGCTACATACAATGTTTATTGGTTCAGTGACTACTTATTATTTTCTACTTTGTTGGGTGCTACCATTGTATGTTTCATCCTCGTAATCGTTGAAGCCAGATACATTATTTACTGGTTCGGTGAGTGGTTCTTCTTCAGTGGTTTATCAGTCATTGTTTTTTGTTGTTTCTCTCATGATTCGACCTGTGCTTCTGCATTTCATCGTTTCAGAGTAAGTTTCTATGCCATAGTTTCATTTTGTATTCCTTGTTTGTTGTTCAGTGTTTGCAATTTGCAAGTAAAAATGTTTGATTATTTGTAGTCGCATGTTCCTTGTATGTTTCAGGTTCCTTTTCTGCTTCGGCTGTAGTTTGGTAATCATTGGAGATACATAGGTTGTTCACTAGGTCATTGGATTTTGTTGGTTCGTTGGTTCCTGGGTTGCTAGTTCTGTTTGTTTTCCCGGGGTTTGTGCTTTGGGGCCCTGGGGGTGTAGTTCAGCCTCTTTGTGCTTTCTCACTGGTTTGGTCCTTGCTAGTTTATTTTCTTTGATTCGGTCTTGCAGGGTTGGGGTGCAGCGACGGTGGTTGGAGATTTTCTTTTTACTTTTTTTTTGGATTGTTATCTTTTGGGGGGGGGGGCTTTACGGTGTTCAGCCCCTACACCCACCAGTCAATCTACAGTTGTGTTATTTGCCATTTTTGCAGAGGCCTCTATCTGTATTTGTGTGAGATTTTCCTGGTGCTTGACTTCTTCCATGAAAGAAAGTAGTTTCATACAAAATTGTTGGAGGATTACATGTGAAGTTACAATATCCACTATTTTTTTGTTGGGATAAAGCATATGTATGCACCCTACATTTATAGAGCATGTATGGTGAGATGTGCAGATATGATATGACATGTTATTTCTCCTCTACATAGACTGTTGTTCACACGATACAATTTGTGTTGTTCTTGAGATATGATATGTGCAACAAAGATTCTTCAAGATTATATTTTCATGTCTGGAAGCATGTCTGGGTAGTTTGCCATGGAAAAATGAGAACTTGTAATGTGGGAACAACAGTCTTTGTAGAGGATAAAGAACATGGTTAAAGGGAATATCTGGATGAATTGCCATGGAAAACCATAAATCGTTTAGCTGCGACCCTGCAATTGCATGATATTTTATGCCTTGTAATATATTTTGGCCAAGGAAAAAAAGCTAGACATTTACACCCATGGATAGAGAAGAGAAAAGGTTCATGTTTCTGCCTTTTTAAATTGTTCGTTGAGTCAATTTTGTTGTATCTACATATTGCTTGTTCTCCAGTGAATACCAGCTTCCATTGATGTACATTGAATTTTGTGGGTTCCCACATTGAAACAAATAGATTAGCTAGAGAAAAGGAGGGAATCATGACTACATTGACTGAAGAGGATATAGAAGGTGCATGCTTGTACCGTTGTTTCATATTGCGTTGTTTTGTATTTCATTTATGGTCTTTATATGTGTTAAACTAGTTGTGTGCCTTCCTACATGGTAAGTTATCTTGGTTACACACGTTCCTTCCTGCATACTAAGCTAGTTTATGTCCATTGTGTTTGCATTTCGTTGTTGCATTTAAAGAAACATAATCGTTGGACAAGATGAAGGACTCTTTGGTAGGTAAATAGACCTTTTTATTTTTCTTTTAGATGTATGTTTTCATACTAACTTGCCTTCGTCTTGATTGCATATTCAACATTGTTTCCTTGGAAAAAATAGGTTGCTTGGATAGGGAGATGAATTCTTTTGTGCAACAACATAGGGTTCTATCGTACAATCTTCTAAAAGGTATACCAAGTGTGTTGGTAAATTAAATATACAAACCGAGAGGGAGAATATAATATTAGATATGAAAATGATGAATTCACAGTAATGCGCCTTTCTGTGCTCCCTGTTTCTACTTTTTCCATTTTCTATTATCCCTTTTGTTTTCTAATTCATCTGCTTAGTGTGGTTTCTGAAAATTCCTTTGTGCACCGGTTGGCAGACTAACGGACTGACATATGTGGTCCTTCTTCTACCTTATTCCATGGTTACCCACTTTGTCGATTGCAGCTGCCAGTCTGGCAGGTTGAAGATTGCTCCCCTGGCTTTTGGGGGTCTGTGATATACACATTGGCCATGGTGACCCGCGGTTACTCGTTGTTTACTGTTAAACATTTGTCGAGTTGAAAAAATAAGATGCATACAATTTTACGGTTATTTCGTCCTTCCGATCGACAATATACAATGCATATATTTGTTTACTCCTGATGTTCATCTGCACATGCTTGCATTAGCAAAAAGTTGGACTGGTGAGATGGCCATGAGCAGTCAGTCATCCCAGACATCAACAGACCGAAAAGGCCAAATGTAAAGATGCATACGTTGTGCTCTTACTATGTTTACTGAACAAATTTCATGGGCTATATATTCATCTATGGCATGGCGGTTATAATGATTCCATTTGCAATACATGGTTTCCATCTCGCAAGAAGTATCAACAAGTACAAGCAAAACGCCGAACGTGTTGCATGTTCCACAGACCAAGAGGTGTGGTTGCGAAACTATGGCTCCATAGTTCATCAATATTATTCGCATACTTGTAGCACACTACCATTCACTTTAGTTTTCCTGTTCAAAAAAATGTCATCAAGTATAGAGTGGTGACATCCAAAGTACTGTCAATAGAGGGATTGAACAACTGCCAAACTGGACAATTGTTCATCAGGGACATAATGGTTGTCTATACCACCTACTTGGATAATACAAACAAAAGTAGATCCATTATGTGTGCTGATATGACAGACAAGGACGCCATGATGATAGTCACACTCATTGTTCCTCCACAACTTGTCCAAAAACATGTAGAAAAGATATTGCCATGTAATGGGATATCCATTACAAATTTTAATGTATTTCCCAAAACAATATATGACCGTGGTGATTGCGATCGAATTATTTTTCTCAATGAAACAAGTATTGTGGAAAAAATTCCTGCTATTTGTTCATAATATCGCTTCCTCCCGGACTCGACTATCAAAAAGCTTGCATAGAGCACTGATATTTACCCAATCAGAATGATTGGAGTTGCTGTGACACTAGCGAGAAAATTTGGGTCGCAACACATTCTCTATATAAAGGATGGATAATCGGACAACGACAAGGTAATGGTACCGCATTTCATATTCAGTTTTGTTCTTAACTTTCACATATGCATATATGTGGGATAAGTAAAACAAATATTTCACTGTTTCATGTTGCAGCTACAATTGTTGGATATGTATTCAAATTTGTTTTCGTCAATGGAACAACAATTGCATAGAGGGAAGATTCCACTTATGTTGTTCAAAAATCTAACAAAGAAAAAGGATGCTAGAGAAAGGATCTTTCGGACAACCCAGGCAATGTTTGTAACAGAGTTGCGAGCAGATATAGTAGAGGATCTGGAGAAACTAGCTAGCTCTACAATTGTTGTGCATATACATCCACAAAATCATCCTCACTTATAGAAATAGCCTTCAACAAATTTCTGCACCTGTTTACTTTTTCTTTTTTGTTTTATAGGGGAGAGGGGGATGCAGTTGTGTATTATATTGTTCAATGTATTAATCCCTTTGCTCGCATTGTTAGGTTGAAGGTCTTTTAGTTTCAACCAATGTGTACTTGACCCCCTTTGAGCCTATATGTGCAAAATTCCATTCCGCTATTTTTTCTTCAGCTTTGATAAGTGATGATATGATTGATTATCTACGATGCGATGAAAAATGTCCATGTATTTATGGAAATTGCATAAATGGTGTTATCCGAACCATGGGCAACACAACTGTGCAGTGTTCGATTAGGAAGCCTCTATTACAAAATGTGCTTCCTGAATTGGCGGAGTTTTCGTATGAAACGTATTTACACAAAAAGGCAAGCAATGTGTATATGCTACATCAACTTCAGATACAGAGAAAATTCACCTTGAATGAGGACAATGCAATTTTTCATATCGGCTGAAGAAGGGAAAAAAAAATATTAAATCAAACTTTGGGAGGAAAAAAAATACCTCATGTCTCTCTGTAATATTTTTTCAACATCCAGATGAATTTTCATTTGAAGAGAAAAGGAATCTGTCGACGTCTTTTCTTTGTGTATAAAATTGTTTGGTGTAAAGGTCGATGGGTTCAGCTCAATGGAACCTTCTGGGAACTTTCTTCTGGGTTGTATAAACTATGGTTGGTTCTTGGTTATCTGGTTTTTCGGTCAATTTGTATACCATGGAACTCCAAATCTTCTTTGGAGGATAGGAAACAATAAAGTTGAATTTTTTTGGCCAGATGGCATGCAAATCCACCTAATAATTTCTATGGTGATGTGACGCAAATGTATTATGTGACTTGTTTTGGAAAATTTCCTTGATCGATGAACTTGGCCAAATTATTGTTATGAAATAATTTGAAATCAACGAATATATAGTGTGCAGAGTGAAACTGTCCTATCATACCAACAAGAGTCTCTTAAAATTCAAATTGATCATTGTTTTCACAATTTTTTCTTATTCGATGAACTTGGTAAAATTAATATCCTGAAATAATTTGAAATCAATGAATAAATACTGTGTGGAGTACAATTATGGTATCATATGAACAAGAGGGCCTTAAACTTCAAATTGGTCCTTGTTATGCTTGCGGTGATAGAATTTTACAAAAAAATTCTTGTGCTTCCTTTATTTTTTTAAAAATAAACGATTTAACATCCTTTAATAATTTAATGTATTTACTTGTACGATAACAATAGTTAATATTAATATTTTAGTATCTGAAAATAATGTTTTTAGCTGAAGTTAGATAGGATGAACATTGCTAAACAATTGAAATCTTGAACTCGCCAAACATGGAATCCACAAGTCCACCTGTTAATTTGTATATCACGGAAGTAAGGGTGGTATTTGCAGGACACCGAACAAAAGAGGTTCAAATTTCAGCCCGCCATGCCGAGAACCCGCGATCCAAAAAGTTCCCAAGTATGGAATGACGGATCCGCATATGCTCTATAAAATCTCTTGTCCATACTTTCTAAAAGTACATGTTTGCTATGTATTGCTCGTTTGTCGAAATTTTTTTATATCAGTCGCCCGACCAGATTGTACAAACTTTCTCGTTTAATTAAATTCTGCAATAGCAAAAATTATTATTAATAATTTAGTGTTGAAAATCATGTTTTTAGATATCTTAGATAGTTGATAGGGATTAGTATCTGTAAACAATGGCCTCAAGTCCATCTGTCAATCTGTATATCGTGGAACTCCAAGGGCTATTTAGAGGACAAAGAACATTGAAAACTGCACTGTTGAGCGACATAGCCCATAGGTCTATTTGTTAATTTGTAAATCGTGCAGATGTGTCTAGTGTTTGTACAACACAGAACAATAGAAGCCCAATTTTCATCCTGCGAGCCCCACAGACCCGATCAAAAAAAATTGCTAGATATGAAATCCATACCGGATCGCTACGGGACAATAAAAATGCAATGTTCAGCCAACCAGATCGAGTCCACCTGTCCACTTATATATTGCAGAATTCTGTGTGCTATTTGTAGGAGAAAGAACAATGGAGACTCTATTGTCTGCCCTCTAGGCCGCAAACCAAAAACTGCCTAGGTATGGAATGAGGGATCCACATATGTTGTATAAAATCCCATTTCATAGTCTATATAGAGACAATGTCCACAAATTCGAGTGTCAATTTGTATATCGCGGAAGTATAGGTGCTATTCGTAGGAATCAGAACAATATATACTTAATTTTTAGCCTGCCAGGTCACGAACCCGCAATCCAAAAAGTGCCCAAGTATGGAATGAGGGCTCTGCATATGTTCTAGAACAATATTTTGTACAACGTGGAACAATAGATGCCCAATTTTCAGTCTGCCAACCCCAGAGCTCCTGATAATTTTTTTTTCTAAATATGGAATTCATACGGGATCTCCGCATATGTTGTATAAAACCTCATTCCATACTTATTTAGAGACTATGTCCACAATTCCGCGTGTCAATTTGCATATCGCGGAAGTCTAGGTGCTAGTTGTTGGACACGGAACAATAGATACTTAATTAAAGCCTTCCAGGTCGCAAACTTGTGATCCAAAAAGTGTCAAAGTATGGAATGAGGGATCCACATATGGTCTATAAAAAAAAAATTGTAAAGCGCGGAACAATAGACACCCAATTTCTAGCTCCCTAGGCCCAGATCCTCCAATAAAAAACAAAAACGCTACATTTGAAATTCATATGGGATCACTACGAAACAATAAAAGTGAAATGTTCAGTTAGCCATCCCAAGTCCACCAATCAATTTGTATATCGTGGAAGTCACGGTGCTACTTGTAGGAGACGGAACAATACAGACTCTATTTTTGGTGCACCAACCCGCGAACCTGCGATCCAAAAATTGCCTAAGTATGGAATGATGGATCTGCATATGCTATATAAAATCTCATTCCATACTTTATATAGAGACTATGTCCAAAATTCCACGTGTCAATTTGTATATCTCAGAATTCTAGGTGGTATTTGTAGGACAAGGGACAATAGATACTTAATTTTCAGTCCACCAGGCCCCGAACCCACGATCCAAAAAGTGCTCAAGTATGGAATGATGGATCCTTATATGGTCTAAAACACTATCAATTTGTATATCATGGAATTATGGGTGCTATTTGTAGGAGACAAAACAATAAAGACTCTATTTTCGGTTCGCCTGACCGTGAGCCTGTGATCCAAAAAACACCTAAGTATGGAATGAGGGATCTGCATATGCTATATAAAATCTCATTCCATACTTTATATAGACTATGTCCACAATTCCATGTGTGAATTTGTATATCAGGGAAGTGTAGGTGGTATTTGTAGGACACGAAAGTCTAGGTGGTATTTGTAGGACATAGAACAATAGATACTTAATTTTCAGCTCGCCAGGTCGCCAACCCGTGATCTAAAAAGTACCCAAGTATGGAATAATGGATTTACATATGTTCTAGAACACTATCAATTTGTATATTGCAGAAGTCTGGGTGCTATTTGTAGGAGACAAAACAATAGACACTCTCTTTTTGGCCCACCAGACTGCAAACCCACGATCCAAAAACTGCCTAAGTATGGAATGAGGGATCTGCATATGTTGTATAAAATCTCATTTCATATTTTATATAGAAACTGTCCACAAGTCCACATGTGAATTTTATATTGCGGAACCATAGGTGATATTTGTAGGACACAGAATAATAGATACTTAATTTTCATCCCGCCACGCCACGAACCCGCGATCAAATGTAATGTTCAGCCAAGCAACCCATAGGTCCTCCTGTCAATTTGTATACTGTGGAAATTTGGGTGCTATTTGTAGGACACGGAACAATAGAGACTCTTTTTGCATCCCGCGAGGCTGCCAACCCACGATAAAAAAACCTCCTAAGTATGGAATGACTCTTTTTTATATGACTCATTTGTCAAAATACTTTTATATCACTCGACTCACCAGATTGTGCAAACTTTCTTGTATAATTAAATTCTGCAATATAAATATTTAACAGTAATAATTTAGTACAGGTTAGGTTCTGAATTTGTATATCCCATAATTGTTATTGTTATTTGTAGAGCACGAAATAATAGATGCCCAATTTTTTGCCCGCGAGACCAAGAACCCCCGATCCAAAAAAGTGGCTAATTATGGAATTAATACGGAATCGCTAAGGACAAAAAAAATGCAATGTTGAACCAACCAACCCGGAAGTCCACCAGTCAACTTGTATATCACAAAAGTGTAGGTTCTATTTGTAGGACACAGAACAATAGAGGCTCAATTTTCAGCCCGCCAGGCCAAGAACCATTGGTCGTTCACATGCCTTGGGTATATATTCACCTGACCTATTTTCATACTTGGTATTTCTTGGAATCGGTTTCGCCATTGTTGTTGCCTTCGTACTTGTTTCTAGATACACAATAATTAATCTTTAATGCTAGTATCCATCCTGTAGCAACCGTTAAAACTGCCATTAAATTCTGGAAGTCTAGAAAAGATTTGTCATTAGTACGAATTAAACTAAGATTTTCTTAGAAGTATGTTATCCTTTCCAGGTATTCATTTCAAAGGCCATGCAATAAATTTTTTTTGTGCGCCGATGGGTTGGTGCGTTTAAGAAATTTCCAATTCTTAATATCTTTTCTCCATCACCGCCACATTCACACTTTTTTCTAATTATGAAATTAGTGAGCTGTGATGGTCACAACTCATTCCATATGAACCCTAGAAATTGTCATTGATCAGTGAAAGGCTCGAGGAGATATTCGATTCATATGCATTAAACCATAATTTGTGGAGGCTTATATTATCCCTCCCCAATTTTCATTTCAAACATCATCTCGACCAAACACAAATTCTAAATAACTTCTGGCAGCAGATCTCTCCACACATAGTAAACACATTGTGGCATAATGGCCAGAGGTTCCTCTATTCTAGGGAATATTGTTGCTATTCATATCCCTCTGCCTAGTAGGAAAAAATGATATGGTCCATTGGTACACCGAGAGATATATTTCAAGTCAAAGAATTCCATCGCAACCTTGGCTGGTCAAAGAACCTGCCCAGTTGTAGTCATTTTTATCGCAGAAGTTGATGCCATGAATTCTGAGCCAGAAGAAGATGATATGATGGATGATGATATGGCAATGGATGATCGAAATCCAAAGAATCTTCCCACTCCTATGCCCAAATTGAAATCAACCATAACAAACGGACCTTCCCGACTCAGTGATCACAGTCATGACAACACCAAAAGGAGTTTCAGAAAAGAAATTGAAGGTGAACGCAACAACCACTTTACACTGCCAAAGCAGGAATTCCATAGTTCCAAATTAGTCTGTTCTGGGCAGAAGAGTTTCAGTGTAAATATATGATATGTTAATGCTCCCAGAGATATATTTCAAGCCAAAAAAATATTGTTTAACATTTTCGGGCATCATGTCCAAAACTCTCACTCCTGCCACACATTTTCCTATTAGTCATCTCCTTCTGCCCAGAATGGACTAATTTAGACCTCTCTAATTGCACATGCAAGTTGTGCTAATGAATTTTTTTGGACTATGCAGAGGTGGTTTCAGCTACGGGCTATTCCCCTTGCCTTGCAACCATTTTTGTCTTCTTTCTGAGGAAAATCTTCTGAAAAATATCAATTTCAGCAGAGGATGATTCATCGACGAGAAAACTCCAAGAATCTTACATACTACAGAACCCATTCCTATGTTTTTCACAGATACCTTCAATGTTTTGGCCCAAATAACTGGGTCCAATTTCTAAGCATAGATGCACAGTACTTAGTGTTTTTCTTATTTTTTTATTTTAAATAAATTTGTTATTAAAAAAAAAGTTGCCTTGCACTCTTCGTTGATGCCTCTTTTCTAGGTTTAACGCATGTTATAATTGGCATGGTTCAGTGCTCTGATACTTATTCAATCTTTTGTTTACTAATACCAATATACAATGTTGCAGAAAAATCGTTGTTCTTGTTTGTAGGCATGTAATTATCAATTTTTAATGCTAACAACCCATAATCCAATAAGTTTAATACTTGAGTTAATATGTTGCACTGATGGTAAAATGTATGAAGAACACAGTTACACGCACACGTTCCAATAAAATCTAATCTTCCACAAAGCATTTTCTGGCAATTAGCAGAAAAGAAAATTTAGTGGTTAAGTCGATATGTTACAATCATGGAATAATGTATCAAGAACATAGCTACAGGCATACGTTGCAATAAAATGCAATCTTCAACAATGGATTTGCTGACAATTAGTAGATCATGATTTTGCAATGATGGTTCTTCTTTGAAACCAATTTGCGCTTACGAAAACTGCCTTCCGCTTATCTATTTTCCCACTCTTTTATTCCCTCTAGTTTCTCTTCCTGGTTACTTAATCATTTTTTTCCCGACAATACGTTGGTCCTCTGCTTTGTGGATTCATGCGTTTTTGTTTCCAACAACCACTTCCCCTTTCTTTAAATTGACCGTGTATTGTTCCCTGTCCCACAACTCGCACCCAGAGTTCCACCATATACAAATTCACAGTTAGACATGCACGTTGGTCGGGTCAACATTGCAATTCTACTTTTTTGTGACCTCCAAACAACATTCGGAGCTCCAGTATATACAAATTGAAAAATATTCAAAATTGCAAACGTTCTTAGATCATACGCTTTTTTGTATTACGGTCTACCTATCATGCCCTTTTCTATGCTGCACATTTTTGCACTGAAAACATTCGAGAAATACAATTTAACCGTCGGGTTCTCGCATATTTAGTGGAACTATTGTCACCCCATTTTGAATCCCGTCTGTCCACTTTCCATACTTCCCCATTTGTTTGAATTTCTTTGTTGAATCGTCGATTTGGCGGGTTGAAGAAATATTTAGTTCGTAGTCGTTGTTTCCTGTATCCGCACCCCTTTGCAATTAACAATTGGCAATTATATATAAATCTTATTGCCACGTATACAATTACCAATTTCTCTATTCCATAATTAGCCACTTTGACACAATTCCACAAATATACAAACCGGTCACTCAACTGCCTCATCATGATCTCTTCCGTTTTACACATTTTGCACTCAAAAATTCCGAAACATGAAATTTCATCATGCAACACTCAGTTTTCCTGACTATCCCCATAACCCTTTTTTCAATCCCGTCCAACCTCTCTTCATAGCTTGCCATTCTTTCCTTTCTCTCTGCCCTCTCCGTCAAATTTTCACTTGTCTATAATAAAAG